>SNQJ01S0001942.1:170401-196816 GCA_010110895.2 Picea sitchensis | reverse complement strand
TTGTTTTCCCTTTTCACCCTACCTCCTCATGCCCACCTCTCCTAGTCTTACCTATATCCCACTCTTATACCCCCTCCCCTTTTACCTCAAAAAACCATCCACCTTTCCTCTCTACTCACCTCTTTAACCACCTCCTTTTCTCACCTCCTCCCCATTCATCTTTCCACCCCCTTACCCTTGGATTCTCCCTTCTTTCCTTCATTCCCAACACCACCCCTCCCCTACCCATATAGCCTTCACCTCTTCTCACCTCCTCCCCCATTTCCCCTGTCATCACACCCCATCATGCCTACCTCCCCTAGTATCACCTAGAAATATCTCTTTTCTCTATCTCTATCTCACATCATCTCCTCCTCCCCTTCCATCCCTCCTCACACTCATACTTGTATGCTCCCTCCTTTCCTTAATTTACAACACTCCACCTTCCCTATCCATCAACTCTTCACCTCTTCTCACCTCTTCCCCTTTTCCCCTCTAACCCCACCCCTGCATACCCCATCACATCCTCCTTTACCCTCCTTCCCATCGAACCCCTATCCCCCTATACCCTATGTCCCTATCTCTTCTTAGACCCTATCTCTGTCTACCCTTGGGCCCCTACCACTTATTTATTTCTAACCCCCAATGTGTATAAGTCCCTACCTCCACTTAAATCCTGGCCCCATATTCTCTTATGCCCCCACCTCTACCTGAACCCTAACCCCCTCTATACCTGGGCCCTAAACTCCCTATTCTGATACCTCTTCCTCATAGCCCCACACCCCCTACACCTTCACCATAGTTGCCTTTTCACTACTCTAGGAATCAAACCACCTTCAATCCTATGCCCTCATGCCCCAGGTTTTTCCAGGCCACTCCACACCTTCTTGCTCAAAATGTCTAAATACCTTCATTAAAGGTATGTGCCACATCAATTTTTCATTTATTGTGTTAATAGAATGCACATGCTCTACAACATTTGTGCATTATAGAGAACATGTATTCTAGAGCATGTGCTTGATTTTATGAGATAAAAAAAAAGGAAAATACAATTCCCAACCTCATTCTATCTGAAAACACTCTCATGTTTGTAGATTAGCTCACATCTCTTGCATAAAATAGTAATAAAATAGACTTTTTATCTTTTATAGTGTAATTGGAAAGGAAATTTTTGTCTTGTTTTATAATTGGTATGTAATTTTTGTTTCTTTGTGTAATTGGAAGGACATTTTTGTGTTGTTATGTAATTGGAGCTTACACAATTTTTGGAACGATTTATTTTTTTGTGTGTAATTGGAAGATAATTTTTGTTTTGTTGTGAAATTGGAAGGCAATTTTCATCTTTTTGTGTAATTGGAAGTAATTTTTTATCTTTTTGTGTAATTGGAAGGAAATTTTTTGTCTTTTTCTTGTTGGTAATCCCTTTAAAGATGGGAAACCTACATAATAAAGCCATAAAGTATTTGAGGAAAGAGAAACATGTTGAAAAGGTCATTGAAGGAAGAGAAAAGGAAAGGTTAAGTATGGAAAAACATAGGATTTTAGTAGATGCCAATCCAAATGTAGCATAATAGATTCCATTTTTGTTTCTACTCCACCACTAGAAAAGTGTGGCATTTTAGTAGCGGCCAATCCAATTCAGACATCTAGTGAACCTTCAATTCCCATTTCATCAAGACAAATTGTTGTGGATGACCAGACGATTATGGATTTTCTTGGAGATGATTATAATATGGATTAATTAGAGAGGCAACTGGTGGATATCCTTCTGGTTAAGAAGTTCCTATGGTGCATTATCTTGTTCAAAAATTAGACATTTTGGAAACTACCCATGAGCATGTCCACTCTTCTCCCAAAATTGACTCACAAGTTATTGAAGGGGTAAGAAATCCTACGTTTGTAACTTCACAACAGAGTCATCAAGATTACTATAATATGGGTCCATCATCCCTACCCATACTAAGCTTTATATACCAAAGAACTCCTAAAATCATTCAAGTGGATGAAAGTGTTTTAGGATAACTTGAAGGTAAGTTACCTAACCAAACTATTCATTATCAATCCTACAAAATTATTAAAGAATAAATCGAACCAAAATCTTATGCAACTAAATGTTATTATTTATGTCTTTGTTAAAATTTAGGAGTTCAAGTCTTGTTAGGAGAATTGTAGGCATTAAAACTGTTAAAATTTCATAAAGATGTAATCATATTATTAGAATCTTTTTGGATGATTTTCATAACATTGGTAAGAAAACTCATTCTCAAGACTATAATGCATCCTGACATGTATTTTCACAATCCATTGTTATCAAGATCACAATAAAATATCATTTTATCAAACAAGCATATAATCTCATTAAATGTAATTTCAAAACCCTTCAAAAGTATAATATTTGAAAAAATAGCCTCAAAACATGTGACCAAAGATATTTGCGGGCCTTCACTAGTAGGCTACCTCGTTTTGACATGAAGTTAATTGGAGAAATTAAGGGACCAGTGAAAACATTTCGGAATGAGAAAAATAGGCCTTCTTCCACAAATAAGGATGTACTAAAATTGATAAGGGATTCTAGGGACCATGAACCCCACATTAAACACTTTCTTTACATGACATAAACATAATTATATGAGAGATTAAAGAATGAGCATAGTGAACCTAACTTGGGCCAAATATATTTCAAGAAATGAAAACCTTGGAATGTTTCAATAAACACAATAGATAACACATTTTGTTGTATGTACCAAAGTGAATATGGTTATTATCATCACACACACACACACACACACACACAATTTTTGTCTATTTCATAACACTCTTATGCAACAATGCTCAATTATATTACCATTGACATCATCTAGAGAATTTTTTCATAGCATAATGTATATAAGGATATAGGGTTGTACATATTATAAAAAAATATCTCTTATATGGGACATGTGCCAAGTGTGGTGGAATGGACTTACTAAGGAAGTGCATGCATGCGATAAATGAGTCTGAATTAGGGAAGAAGGAGATTGACATGGAAAGCTTCAAATATGTCACATATAATTTTGGGGGAGGGCACGAAAGAAAAAATATATAGTTGGTGACTTCCCAAGTTAGTAATAAGTACTTAAATGGTATCTTTTCTTTCAAATTGCGCTTTCAAATGTGATGGAAGATGTTTATTGTAACAATGAACTTATATATGTTTTTATTATTGTCCCACTAGGTATGAGTCTATGGCTTCATCAAGGATTTATTTGAAAAGACAAAACAATATGTTCGACATGTCCATGTAGATCAATAAAAGGACAAGCACTTTAGAATATGCAGAGATACATTTCTTGTTTTCATTATCTTATCAGTGATTTATTTGGCTAATAACTACACTCTTCAACCCCAAAATGAGATTCAAAGACAATATTATCACTTAGAGAATGTCAACATAATGGTCCATATCACATATAGGCATGGGATAGATAGAAGTAAATACAAAAGAGTTATGTTGAAGGAGTATCACTTCTACATAAGTGACGATAGATTTCACAACTTATCTTATGTACAATATTTATTTGAGTTGTTCTATAATCACTTGAAGGAAAACAATATATAGATGGATTGACATTGGATTTGGTTAGACAATTGCATGGGTTGGTTCAAAAATGCCCATGTATTTCAATGGTTGTGTATGTTGTACAAAAACACAAGGCACCACATATTTGTAACTATTTCAAGTCTGGCCATGAGAAATAGAAGCATGATGGAGTAGTTGCATTCATCAAAATTGCTTTACACAATTAAAAAATGAATTTCACAACTAATTCCCTCATTCGAGATGAAAAGACTATTGTGGAATAGTGTTCTTTAGAAATTGTAAAGGGAATAGGAAGGTGAGAAGACCAATCAACAAGGAAAGGAAATGTGTAGATATATTTTTGGGAGGTTTTTAATGTATATCAATCACATATCTTTGAATTTAAAACACTCTAGCGAACTCATGTATTTTATTTAGTTCAAACATCAAACAATGCTAGAGATGAAATATGGGCAAGAAAAAATTCTTGCTTCTATGGTCTATGTAGTAGTAGTGATTTAGATGATTGTGAATCAAGATATTGGGTTGATAGATGAGATCGTGTATCACTCCCCATTGGTCAATGTATAACTGCTAAATTATCCTAGTTGGAGGAGGACCAATCAACTATTTCACTAGATTATGATCATGTCTATGATATTGTACAACCAAGTTTAGTGAATATTTTATTACTTTTGATTAAATAGAATTAATGTAGTATGATTTGTTGATTTAGTGGAATCACGTGTTGGAACTTCATTTTTTGTAGGTAACATATACATAGTGGTTTACCTAAATGGTAATGAATGAGGCACTAACTATTGGTTGGAACATTGCTTATAGGGAAATAAGATCCTCATTGTATCAGTAATGGACACCGAACACATTCAATTTCTTATTGGGTCGATGGTTATTAAGGAGAATATCTAAAACAATATGAAAGAACATGGAAGAAATGTGGCTGTGTATTTCAATAATATAGACCATGCGAATTTGTATACCACCATAAAAACTTAGTTGTTGGTACAAACATCCAACTACAAATAATGTCGAGGAATAAATCATCAAAGGTATGATACTTCCTACCTTATTCTAAGATCATGAAGTTAATTGATACCATTAGTATTATAAGTGATAGTAGTGGTATACTTGAATGACCATAGGTAAGTAGACATGTATTTGAGTTGTTTGTTATTTTCTATTCTATTTTGAGGTATGTGTGGTTTTTTTTATTTTTGTTAAATTTAAAACTCATTTAGAAATTATTCCTAATTGTTCTTACTGAATGAGTCTAACCTTATTTCATTCATTTTGCCCAAGTTATCCAAATAATCATTGGCACATGAAGGCCCATCAATAAGAAAAAACATTTGTTTTCAACACCACCCTAATAATTTTCAGAAAGATGGGATTGGGATTGCATTCAGAATCATAAAACATAAGCTAATGACTTCTTTCTATTTCACATGAGAAGAAATATTGCAATGCAAAAAAATACCCCCTTGCTAGAGTATAAAGGGCTCTAAGTGTATGTATCTAATTTTTAAATTTATAATCTATCCTCATTTAATGGATTAAATGACTGTACATTATTTTACAATAAGAATAATATAATATTCCCCTCTCTATTCTTGACTTGGAATAAGTTTCCATGAAATTTAAAAGTTTCTCCCAAACAATGGCTCCCAAACTATACCCTTAGCCCACTTCCTCACTTTTCCCTTCCTCTAATCAAACCCGATCCCCAACTATGCTTGGGCCCCATAAATTAACACATACAAAGTTTTTCTCTTAGTGCTTGAGTTTATCTTTTAGTTCTTTTGTAACTGGATGTATCAGGGTCTCCTCGGTGTCTTACTAGAATCTTCATAAAATCCTACTTGCATTATTTTTTCATCCTAGGTGTCAGCTATGTGTCTTAACTATGTTTTATTAGCATCCTATTTGTCTCATCAATGTTATTGTTGCATCCAAACACCATCTTAGTTGTGTATTTATAGTATTACATGTCTCATTAGCAATTTTAATTATATTATAATTCTTGCAGGTGGCTCTAAACATCCATGTTTATCTACAATTCCAAAAGGAAGCCATTCTCCAAATCCACTTCCCCCAGGAGAGGGGTTTTGAGGAACCATGGATTGTTGTTGTGGAAAAGGCTGAGTAAGCACAACGGGTTGTGAATTTCCCTGGAAAAGTTTGGCCACTTCATTGCGATGTGGACAGTCTCGAGTGTAGTGATCATCACCACAAATGATACACGAGAATTTCAGTTTCCATTGTGGTTTCTTTTCGGTAGCAGGTGTTTGAGATTGATTTTTTTGGTTGTTCGTTGTGATTAGTATTTTTTGATTTATTTTTTGTCTTCTTCTTACCTCTGGATTGTTGTGAAGGGGCAGATTGAGTTGCATTCACCTCAGAGATCTGAGTTTGGGGGGAGGTAGAGGAGAGTGTTGTTGACTGGGAAGTAGATTGAGTTTTGACGGAACCGATAACACCGTTCGCATGAGATGAGGAGGACGGCTTGGATGGATCGATATTAGCTCGAGCAACATTTGGAAGAAAATCATACAAAGTACCAGATTGTGAATAAACCAAATCTAAGTACTGAACCCGAGAAATGGTTTCTTCCTCGATGACCATGCCACCCATAGAGACATCGCGAGTGATCGGGGGTAAAATTGATTTAGTAAACCACTTCGCCGATAATATGTCAGTAATGATTGCTTTGATCATCCTTCATCGTCGTCTCCACTCATGAATATGGTTAGAGATATGCATGGAGTCAGTTTGATGAAGGGAGGTCAAGAGTTCATTACCCATCTTGTAGTGAATAGGTAGTTGAAAGTGCGTGGGGAAAGACATGGCAAGGGAGTTGAAATCATTAAAAGAAGCATGTGGTAGTTCAATATACCACTTTGTTTTTGAGCCCGTAAGTGTTTGTTGGGAAAGACAAAAACGTATAGAATCATCCATGAGGGAGTTTGATGAACACCACAAATGGAAATTCATCACATGGTTATTTGGATATTCTCCATATTTTGCATCAAATTTTGGAATATCGGAAGGAAGTTTAGCTGGAATAACTAACCAAACCGGTGAATGAAAAATAGGATCACTGGTTAACCGAGACAAGTCTGGGAGATCCAAAGTCGCAAGGAAAGGTAGTTGTTGGTTAATTTGTGGATGATACTACTGTGGCATAGGAACACCAGTAGGACCATAAACTGGGTTAGGTGGATAGTTGTAACCAGTAGGTCCTCCTACATATGGTTGTTGCTGACCAGGATAAACAGGATTTGATGATGGCTGTGAAACATTTGCATAACTCGATGGGTTCTGAGCATTATAAGCCGGGTGATTTGCTTCCCTAGAAAGAGGATGAACATTGTTCTCTTGAGGAGGGTAAGGAGTAGATCCCGGAGG
This sequence comes from Picea sitchensis, assembly GCA_010110895.2. Lineage (NCBI taxonomy): Eukaryota > Viridiplantae > Streptophyta > Pinopsida > Pinales > Pinaceae > Picea > Picea sitchensis. The sequence continues at coordinate 189,852 of SNQJ01S0001942.1, read as the reverse complement.
CGGATACACATTAGACCCATGGGGAGGATAACGTTGTTTTCCTTGAGGACTCCAAGTGGTGTTTGGGATGCCACTCGGATAAGGTTGTCCATAAGAGGGCCCGGAAGGAACATGATTTGATGCTTCTCATTGTGGGTTATGATATGAGTGTCCCCCAACATGAAGTTGGGTAAATGTGCCTCCAGAAGATACTCCCCAGGATTGTGAAGGGTTTCCAGAAGATGAAGGTTTCCCCCCTACCAGCGGTGGATTAACGACCGGGGTATGACTGGAAAAGGGAGGTTTCCCTCCAAGAGGAACATGAAAAGGGGGTTGTCCCTTGGGAGGGGTAGGCCTGCCATAGGATGATGGTATTCCAAGAGGGATAGGTCTACTAGATGGTGGTTTCCCTCTAGTTGGTTGTATTTGGCTGACAAGGGCCTGCATTCTCGGGTGAAAATATGTCCCAGAAAAATCGTGCAGAACATGTGGAGATGTAGAGTGAAAGTTTGTAAAAGAGGGGGTAGGGATCAAAGTGCCTTGGGAATGAGTAGAGGTGATGAGTCCAACATTAGGATAGACTTGTGCTAACACAAAAGTAGGGTTAATGAGCTGATCAATGGAGTGATTCATAGTTTGACCAGATGGTCCAGTTTCAACAGGAAGGTCATGAGAATTAAAGGGTTGTCGAAAGGATTCAAAATGCTCATAGAGATTGTGTCCTCATGAAGTCCTCCATACAGAATGAGAAGGTGTGGGATTTGTATCTATTGTAGTGGTAGGATGAACAAGAGTCCTATACTCATCACCAATGGTTGGTTCTGTGGATCCCATATATGTTTTGGTAAAATCTCTCGCAGGTTACTGTGGGACCCCTTCGTCTCTGACATTTCTAAGGGAGTCTAAATGAAGAAAAAGTGGTTCGAGAGGAATTGTCTACACAGATGTACTGCGAGGGGTGGGATTCTCAACCATAACCAAAGTCCCTTCTGAATTGTCTAACGTAGGAGTAACAACACTCCCAGTGTTATATTGATTTTCTACCTCTCCACGGTAGTTGTTCTCTGGAGGGTTAGGAGGTAAAGGTTGGTAGCCTTTCGGAGGCATCCCTTGCATCCTACATGATCGGTGAAGACCTTTATCGTCTATAGGCTCAATTTTGGAGAATAACATTACAGACTGAAAATCTTGGACCAACTAACAAAAAGAAACAACATATGCTAATAAAGTCTAGGAATCAAAACCAAGCAAACAAAACTTCTCTCGATGATCGTACTAGTTGGTGATGAAATCCAACATCGTGTGATCAAGTCAAGAAGGGGCTAGGATATGGTGGAACAGTTACAATGGTGATCTGCTTAATGGACTTTCACCTTGGTGCAATATTCCACACAGTAATTGTGGATTTTCCCTCCAAGGAGTCCGAGTGAGTTTGACCAATGTATGTTCTAGGTACAGTGAGCCTTCCCTTCACTATCACCTTGTGTAAGTACCTAAAGATTATGGCAACTAAGGACACCAACTCATAGTCATCCCTTGGGTAGGTACTGTCAATAGTCCGATCCGAATGTATGGGCAGGATAACAAGTTTGAAATAAACTCGAGAGGCTCCAACACATAATCATGGGTATACCCTCAAGTGACCCCCAATATACGATCCAACCACTACAAATAGTTGAACCACAGAGGGATAATCTCTGTAATTCTCCCGAATGCAACCTCGTGCATAACCCTTGTATGAGAGGGGGATCCTAGAAAGCCTATACGACAATTGGATTTGACTCTCCCCATCTTAGGATGCTAATGTTTGTTTTGAAAAACTTTGGAGAGTTGTACTCACAACCTAATCCAAAGTACTAGTCCTAGTCTAATGTTGGTGGAAGATCCTAAAAACAAAATGTTCTAGATAATTTTTTAATTAGCGTTCATTTTGCAGCTACTCTTTACTCAAAGGGTGTATGACAATGAAACCAATGGTATGATGACTCAATTCCCAAAAAATGCACAATAAGATGATAAGCAATATTGTCTTTTGATGAATTTCTATTTAAGGGAAAGAGAGAAAGATTTGTTTTCACTATCAAACACTAATATGCAATGTCCTCAATCAATTGTTTCTCAATTAAATCTAATGCAATGCTAAAAATTTCAGAAATGCCTTCTAATATCCAAACCAATCACTAAGATATATCCTTTTTCTTATATGTGAATGATAATCAGATGTAAAACTTCTAAATTTCAATCAGACTTTAGGATTAAACAATCAGAAGCAAACCTCACACAAAACAAAAACTGCACTCTCGTTGTGAAATAGACAAGAAGGACAAAGATAACCAAATTTGCAAACAAGAACTAAAAAACCTTAAACAAAAGAGGAATTCTGGAAAAAATGACCTCAAAGATAAAATGAAAAGGTTCAGTGGCAGTAGAGGATCTAGTGCGAGAGACAAAGCTACTCCCAAGGTGGGAGACAGAGTTATTTCTAGGTGATTGTGGAGTGTGGTGAGAATACCTCCCTCACTAAGAGGGAGTGTTTATTTTTGTAGATTCGAGCATGAATTTTTACGTGGCCTGGGTGTTGGGCATGTGGGAATAATCATGGGAACCACATTACACTCTTATTTTGGAGAAAACCACCATTGAAATGAAGTCATGTCTTCATGGGTTTGGTGGTGGGATTTGTGGGTTTGTGTTGGTGCTTCACACCCACAAGAAAGTGTAATTTTATGTTGACTTGTGGAGGGGATTCTATGTTGACACCTAAGACTTGTAAATAAAGGAGATAAGTCATTGTGACATTTCATATTGTGTAGAGTGTGTGGAAGAATGGTGCTAACATAAGTAACTTTTCACTTTTTCTAGGTGGTTGGGTGGTTTTAGCAAAGGGAAATTATGTATGGAGGTAAATCTGGCGTAGAGGAAGAGATGTCACAGGGAGTGAATTGTACATAGGTTTCCGTACAAAGGTTTTTCTATGGTTGTACATAATTTGTAGGAAGGAAAAGTGTGTAGGAAGGAAAAGTGTGTAAGTACACAGGTTACAAGAGGGAGAATCATGAATGTAAGAAGGTTGTAGTGGGAATAGTCGTGTATACACAGGTTGTAGTGGATCAAAGCGCGTCTGTACGTGGGTTTCAGTAAGGAGAATTGCGTACATATTTTTTGGGTAGGAGTAGGTTTGTACAGGATGAAAGGTGACATCTTCAGGTCGTACAGATGGTATGTATTTGATTTGTGGGTAGAGGAAGTTTCCAGTAAATTTTCAAGGTTTGGTTTTTTGATTTGTATGGTTATTGGAGGACAAGGTTGTCCTCATCTTTTGGTGATATTTGTATTTGCTGAGAGGATAAGGTTGTCCTCAGATTTGATGATATTGTGCTAGTTTGGAGGGTTTGTTTTTCCCTTAGAGTTTTTGAAGTTAGCAGGGTTACATAACTGAAATTTGTGTCTCATATGTGTTGATTATTTGTCTCTGATCTTTTATGTTTCTGCTACAAATAATTTGAGTCAATAATTTTTAGTGTAATATTTTTTAATGATAACAACTAAATTTTACTGTTAGTTCACTAGGAAGCAATTTTCAGATATAAAAATTAGTCACATACAGTTACATGTGAAAAATAACATTTTTGCATTGAGGGTTGATTTTTCAAGACATTGGCTCAAGTTATTGTTGGTACTTCCCTCACGTGGGCCTTGGCCAAACAAACTTGCAGGATATTACATAAATCAATTATGTTACTCGATTTTGATTTGTTCCCTCGAATCAAACTCTTAATGTCTCCCTGAATGGATTTAGGAAGCGAGTTGAAACTTTCTATAACAATCTAACCATTACTTGGATCAATGATCTTTCAATCGCATTGGACTTGTGAAATCATATTTCAACTAGTGGCACTCCTCTCCTTTGTGTCCATTGCTCAAAAAATGTTTTATTTGACAATATCCAAATGTAATACCTCGATTTTTAGTCCCCAGATTAAATAATGTATTTTTTTTATTTGATGAAATGTTGGAGTGTCCAAATAATTAAAGAGGCCAACATGCCTAGAAAATGTAATGTTTTGATCATTATTAATAATAAAATACATCATTGGCTACTAGAGGGACAATGAAAAGAGTTATAGGGGGCCATGATTCCACGAGAGAGGGGGATTAAGGGGGATAAGTCTTTTATTATATTTTATTTACCCATAATTGCTTTAATGGAGAGAAGGGGTTAAATGATATTCTTAGGGGAAGGCCATGTGGTTCTGGATTCCCAATTAAATATATATACCCATATTATGGTCTATTTGGGGGTTCTTCTCCATTCACGCTTTCACTATTCATTGTTTCGCATTCATCCTTGGTCTTGGTGGGGGAAAGGAAAAACGAATTGCTGGGAGAGAAGCCACTATTGGTTGGATGTAGTGATTGCTGGTGTATTGTTGAATTAATTCATGCATACATGTGATGCATTGGCATGTACTAAATTTTATTCACAGTTGTGAGTCTTGAGAGTCCCAGCATGGAGATTCTTGACGAGATGCACTGGAGCCCTGGAAGAAGGTGGATAGCCTGAGGGGCTATGTGGTAGAGAAGGGGGTCCATTCTTTTGGGTTCTATAGGATGACAAAGAAGAGAGATGGTCTACTTTGGATTCCTGTGTGTTGAGAAACCTATGATATCTTGAGTGTTGATTGGTTTGGGAAGTTGAGTGACACCCTGGAACTATCCTTATGGATTCATAGCCTTATCTCGAGGGTGACCTATTCATGAGACTTGGAATAGTAGTGTCTATGGTTGGGTGGAATTTCCTTGGTCTGTAGCCAGTTAGTGAATGTTTGTTGGTAAGATAAGTGCTCTCTGTCATGGGTTTCTCTACTTATATATTTATTTCTACCGTGTATTAATTTATTGTCTCTGAGATTCATATTTATACTTTGCATGTTTGTAGGTTGTTGTTGTGAATGGAATGTTTCAACATTATTTTATGTTGTAGCATGATATTGATTATTGCATGTTTTGTTATGGTGTCCTTCCATGCTTCTTTATTAGTTAAATGGTATCATAAATTTGAAATCCATTTAGAAGTAAGTTTTGTAGGTAGCGTGCCTAGATTGTGGGTGGATGGGTATGTTACATATTGGTATCAGAGCTTCTAGTTGAAACATCAGACTAATATGGGCCAGAGCGGGTGAAAATAAGGTAGATTCATTTTTACAGATTTAGTTGGTACGGATTTGGTAGAAAATTAGAGAGAAAATCCACGAATTCATGGGTAGATTTGAGTTTTAAATAATTTGAATTGTTTGAGAAGTTTAATGGATTCGATCTGTAGAGTTGCAGATCTGAATTCGACTTGGAAGGTTAAAAAAAATCATATTTTAATGGTCGTTATAGCGCGAGGAAAATTTTAGAGGATCGAGGATCAAGATCATGTTCTATATTGAGATCAACGACCCAGATTCGTTCTTGAAAAATTTAAAAATCATAATGTTTTCAAGTTTGAAAAAGTAAGCAAATCAACAACTGAGATTCATTTCGACGGTTGGGAAAATGAGGTAGATAGATGGTCCAAATTTGTCGAGTAAATTGTAGAAATTGCTAAGTGTTGAAATGTGTCAATAAACACCTTTGATCACTGACAATTGATGGTCGATGATAGACAGGTTTTGGTGAAGTGTTGAATTTTTCTAGGAGACATCTTTGATCGTCGACAACCGATGGTCAGGGATCAACAAGTTTTGGTGAAGTGTTGAAGTTCGCTAGGAGAAATCTTTGATCGTCAATGGCCAATGGATTAGGGATCGACGAGTCTGACGAAGCATTGAAATTCAACCAAATGACATTGGAGAGTCGACTATGGCCGATGGGTCGAGGATCAATACCTTTGGGTGAATTTTCATTCAAACAAAGGAAATAAATGACCGTCTATGGTCGACGATGAAAGGAGGGTGATGACGTCTCATTCGATGTCAACATCCATGTGTTATGCAACATTATCCCAGTTGATTCCTTAGGATGACGTGCCATGCCATCTCAACATCCACGTGTCATGCCATGTCAACATAGTTTCCACGTCAATGAAGGGATGGTCGATCATTGATGGTTAGGGTTTGAAAATATTTTTGGGAAACTTAGGTTTGTTGGGGAATATCGTCAATGTTCGATGGTTGATGTTCAGGCATCGGTGAGATTCATGGGAGATTTTTGGTTTGCAAAGAAAAACAGTCGGTGGTCGGTGATTGGGTGTCAGGAAGATCGGTGGGAAGGATTGGTTCATGAAGGAAATCATCAATTATTGATCCCCGAGCACCGATAGAAAGAATATCAATGGTACAGAATGCTTCTGATTTGAGATAGATGGTGCAGACCACACATAGGAAAAGATATTCCATAGTTTCAAACAAAAAAACCCCCAACTTTGGAGCCATTTTCGTAGTTTGGACATAACTACAGAAAATTAAGTCGGATTGAGATGAAATTTACGGGTTTTTTCCATAAAGAGGGTATATACAAAAGTGTCGGAGAGGGCCATTGTCCAATTATGCTTGGACTTGTCAGAAAATGAAAAAAAGTGGTTTTTAAAGATCTATGTCCAAATCATTGGCAGAGGTCCATATTAAGCTAAAAATATTGGAGAGAGCCCAGAAAGAATACAACCAAATGACCCATTAAGGAAATGAATAAATTCGAAGGGGATTGGAATGGCGATAGTGAAATAGGCAAAAATCCACTATTTCGGGCCACTTTTTGGGGATTTTTTAGACTTTCAGAGGAAGAAAAGTGACCCTAGATGAAAAAACTGAAATTTTTTGTTTAATCAACATTTTATATAATCATTGAGACAATCAATGTTTGTTTAGTGAAAGTTTTCCAAAAGTGCACAGATTGTGAGATAACTAATTTTTCTAAAAAATCTAAGAAACATTAATAGAGACTGTGAGAAGCCCGAAAATAGAAGTGCAGAGTTACAAAGAAGATAATGAGAGGTTGATGAGAGAAAAAAATAATATAAATCCTCAGGTGATGAAAATCCTAAATCAGTTGCATAGGCAAGCAAGGAATGGATCAGACTCAAAGAAGGAGGAAGAAGGTGGATATCATGAAAGAAGAGGTAACAACAAAAGAGTTGCTCATTTAAGAAGTGTTAGAAGAATTCATAGACATCACTCACCACCTTACTCAACAAGGTAATTTTATGCATTTTAAGACTCCATCGGGAGTCTAGAAGTGTCTCATGTTAGAAACCAAAGAACAAGACATCAATTGGAAAGTTTGCAAGGAGAGTTGAGGAAGCTTAAGCCGCCATCCTTTGATGGTGAAAGAGAAATGGAATATGATGTTGAAGAATGGATGCTTGGACTTAGGAGGTATTTTTAATTGCATAACTACCTATAAAACCTAAAATATATAATTTCCGCATACCATTTACATGGAAAAGAGGTTATGTGGTGGGATCAACTTAATAAAGTTGAACACAGAAATGAGGGAAGAATCACTTGGAAGCAATTCAAGAAATATTTAGTAGGAGCACCTTTTAGAGAACTTTTATGAAAATAAAATGTAGGAGTTATTTGAACTCGGGTTGGGAATCATGACCATGGAAGAATATGAGAAGAATTTCTTGGGATTGTTGAAGTATGTATAATTTATCAAGGATGGAAAAGTGAAGATACAAAGGTTTTTGAGTGGACTTCCTTCATTTTATAAAGAGAACACTAAATATGATGAACCCATGACATTTGCTGAGACCATCAGGAAGGCTAAGTACCTTTATGATCAAGGCAAGGGAAGATAATCCATGAAGAAAGCTTGGAAGGATAAGAAGAACGAGATATATAATTAGATAAGGAAGGAATTCAAAACTCCTTTCAACATAAACAACCCTAATAAAAACCAACAAGATCAGTCTTCTACAGATGAATCCAAGAAAGAATATTCCTTGGGGAAAATAGGAAGACCACCAATCCAATGTTGGGGGTGCAAATAAAATCACCTATACAAGGATTTCCCTCATAGAGGAGATAAAGAGAATACCATACACAACATCCAAGAGGCTACAACAATAGAGGACATGGGAGGAATATATGCATCCTTATAGGATCGACAAGTAGAGTACCAATCTGATATGATCGAAGTGGAAGGTAATATCACTAATCATGTTGTTTCTATTTTAATTGTTTAAGGAGAAATTAATTGTTACATTGATCCTAAAATAGTGGATAGATTACATTTGGATAAAAGTAATATTGAAAAGTCAAGTTTGGTTCAAGTAGCCACTGGAACCAAAAGAAGGATCAATAAGGTTCTTAGAAGTTGTCCAATACATATGAATGGAGTGAGTACTAATGCTAATATGAATATCATCCCATTAGGATCTTAAGATATCCTAATTGGAATGGATCGGTTGGACCAGCACCATGCTATCCTAGATTATCATAACAAGACCTTTACATGTCTTGATTAAGAAGGAAAACAAAGATCTGTGAAAAGAATTCCAAGACCCATTTCTATAAGGGAGATTTCAGCCTTACAGTTGAAGAAATGTCTTAGGAAAGGATGTCAATTGTATGCAGCTCATGTGGAAGAGTCAGAGAATAAAAAATGGACAATCCTTGAAGATTTCCTGGTACTGCAAGAGTTTGAATATGTATTCCAATAAATACCAGGATTTCCACTTAAGAGGGAGATATATTTATCTAATGATTTAGTACCAGGATATTCCCTAGTATCAAAAACACCTTATAGAATGAGTACACCTGAATTGAAGAAATTAAAAATGCAGTAGGAAGAGTTTTTGAAAAAAGGGTACATACGTCCAAGTGTTTCACCTTGGGGAACACCAATACTCTTTGTCAAAAATAAGGATGTAACATTGAGTCTATGTATTGACTTTAGATTGTTGAATAAATACACAAGGAATAAAAAATACCCTCTACCCAGAATTGATGACCTCTTTGATCAACTAAGAGGAGAAAATATATTTTCAAATATAGACTTTACATCAGGATACCATCAGGTAAGAATCAAGGAATAATACATCAATAAGACAACATTCAGAACTAGATATGGACATTATGATTTTGTAGTGGTGGCCTTTGGACTAACCAATGCACCAGTTGTCTTTATGTGCTTAATGAATGGCATATTCATAAATTATCTGAATAAGTTTGTCATTTTGTTCTTGGATTAAATACTTATTTATTCTAAGTCCGAGAAAGAGCATGAACATCACTTGAGGTTGGTGTTGCAAGTTCTAAGGGAACATCATCTGTATGCCAAGATTAGTAAGTGTTCATTTTACCAAGAACAAATCCATTATTTGGGGCACATCATTTAAGAGCAAGGTATAGCAGTAGATCCATAAAATATTGAATCCATTAAAGGATGGACAACACACATGAATGTTTCATACGACATATATTTTATGGGATTATTGAGATACTATAGGATATTTATAGAATGGTTCTCTAATATTTCTCATGCCATCTCTTCTTTACAAAATAAGGGAATCAAATTTGAATGGATAGAGGAGTGTGAAGAGAATTTTAACTTATTAAAATAATTACTTACTAGTGTACCTATTTTAAATATTGTTGACCCAAATGATAATTTTTTGGTATGTACAGATGCATGCAAAGACATACTTGGTGGAGTCCTCACTCATAATGGACATGTCATTGTTTATGAGTCTAGAAAGATCAAAGAACATGAGAGAAATTATGCCACACATGATTTGGAGTTTGTTTCCATAGTTCATGCATTGAAGATGTGGAGACATTATCTCATGGGAAATATATTTGAGTTAAGGACAAACCATAGTGTTCTGAAATATATTTTTGAACAACCAACTTTGAATACTAGGAAAATAAGAAGGCTAGATTTTTTAAGTAAGTATGACTTTGACATTAAGCGTATCAAGGGAAAATAAAACAAATTTGTTGATGAAATGAGTAGAGGAGTACATATCATGCATGTTACAACTGTTAGTATGCATTAGTCAGATTTAAAGAGCATGAATTTAGATGTTGTTGTTACATATTAGCATTACCCACAGGTAAAAGAAAGATTACAACAAGAAAATATACAACCGAAAATTAAAGAGTATGAGATTAACGAAGATGGATTACTTATGCATAAGAATAGAATTTATGTTCCTAGTTCTAGAGAACTTAGGAATTTGGTATTAAAAAAAATGCATAACATTCCACAAGCTAGACATCCTGGTTACCAGAAAACAATTGCAGTAGTAAGAGGCCAATTCTTTTGGCCAGGAATGAAGAAGGATGTTGTTGATTACATTGCCAAATGTATGGAATGTCAGAGAGTAAAATTTGAGCATAGAAAGCTAATCGTTTTGCTTCATCCATTGCCAATTATAGAGAAGAAATGGGAAGTGGTGACCATTTATTTTATAATTAAATTTCCTAGGACAAAAAGGCATCATGATTCCATAATGTTAGTTTGTTGGGTATGTGTTATATTCTTTGCATGTGTGTGTGTGGGCGTGTTAGATTTGACAACTGTGTCTGTCGATCCCTCTAGTAGTGCTCTATGTGTCGTGTGCACCAAGAACTTTCCTAGGGGGGTCCCATGGGGGGGAGGTATGCCCCCCCTGGTTACGCGCAGTGTTCGGGGCAACGCCTCGAAATTGTTTTTGGTGGTTTTTTAGATTTTTAGTGGATTTTGCTATTTTTAGCGGTTTTCTAAATTAATCCTGGATTAAGGCATTAGGGTTTTGGTATCTACCGAATACCTAAAAACATTGTATATATTGTATGGTGAATGGTGAAATTCAATATAATGAATATAAGAAAGGTTTTCCCGGTTGAGGGTTTCTGATATAAAATCTCCGTGTACTCTGTGTATGATCCATTGATTAAATTCTGTGTTTCTTAAGAATCTATATGCATTGCTTTAATTCACAGGTTTAAAACATACATAGTTGTGGGTAAATTCACAAAGGTTTCTCATTTTGTTCCTGTGACAATGAATCATACAATAGCTAATATTGCAAAAATTTACATGAAGGAAATTACTAGGTTTCATGGGATACTCAAGGTAATTGTTTCAGAGAAAGACACAAAGTTTACTTCAAATTTATGGAGGGGTTTATTTAAATGATTTGGTACAAATCTGAATTTTAGCACAACATATCATCCAAATTCATTTGGGTAGAGAGAAAGATTCAACCAAGTTATTGAAGACGTGCTGAGAATGTATGTGATGGATAAACCATCTAAGTGGGAAGATTACTTGCATTTGGTTGAGTTGTCCTATAATAATGGGCATAAAGATTCATTGAAGATGAGCCCATTTGAAGCTTTTTATGGTAGAAAATGCAATACTCCAATGAGTTGGGACAACCCAACAACAAAAGTAGTGCTTGGGCCAAAATTGATCAAGGACATGGAATACCACATGGTTAGAATTAAGCGTAATTTAAAGGAAGCTCAAGATAGAAAAAAATGTTTATGCAGATAAGAACATGATAGCTAGAGAATTTAAAGTGGGGGAGCATATTCTTTTAAAACTAAATCCCAGGAAGAGTTCATTGAAGTTGGGTAGTTGTACAAAGCTAGCACCCATATTTGGTGGTCCATTTGAAATCTTGGACAAAATAGGGCCAGTTGCATACATTCTTGCATTATCTTCTTCCATGAATGTGCATAATGTATTTTATGTCTCTTTGTTGAAAAAGTATGTATATGATCCTAACCATGTTATTGATTGTCATTTGATTAAGGTAGAGCCAGAGGGATACTTTCAGGTCCATCCAGTGGACATATTGAAAACAAAAAGTCAAAATGCTCCAGAATCGATTTATAGAGATGGTAAAAGTTCAGTGAACCTGCTATGATCATGAAGATGCTACTTGGGAGAATCAATATGCCATGCGAGCTGAGCTCCCATGAATTTTTTAATAAAATTTGAAATTTTTATTTTTGTTTTGTATATGCACTAAGGACAGTGCCAAAATAAGGGGGATAGGATTGTAATACCCCGGTTTTGAGTCCACATATTAAATAATGTATTTTTTTATTCGATGAAAGGCTGGAGTGACCAAACAATTAAATAGGCCAACTTTCCTAGGAAATGTAAAGTTTTGATAATTATTAATAATAAAATACATCATTGATTTCTAGACATACAAGGAAAAGAGATATAGGGGGATATGATTCCACAAGAGAGGGAGATTAAAGGGGATAATTCTTTTATTATATTTTATTTACCCAAAATTGCTTTAATGGAGACACGGGGTTACATGAGCTTCTTCGGGGAAGGCCATGTGGTTCTTGATTCCCAAGTAAATATATAAATGCATCTTGTGAGTTGTTTGAGGGTTCTTCTCCATTCAAACTTTCACTCATTCATTGTTTCTCATTCATCCTTGGTCTTGGTGGGGGAAAGGAAAAACAAATTGCTGGAGAGAAGCCATTATTGGATGGTTGTAGTGACTGCTATTGTATTCCAGCATCAAATTAATGGATGCATGCCTAAGATGCATTGGCATGTACTAAATTTTATTCACAACTGCGAGTCTTGAGATTCCCAACATGGAGATTCTTGACCAGATGCACTAGAGCCCTGGAAGGAGGTGGACATCCTAAGGGAATGCATGGAAGAGAAGGGGGTCCATTATCTTGGGTTGTACAGGCTGGAAGAGAAGAGAGTTGGTGTATTTTGGATTGTTTTGTGCTGAGAAACCTATGAGTTCTTGAGTGTTTACTAGTTTGGGAAGTTGAGTGACACCCTAGAACTGTCCTTGTGGACTCATATCCCTAGCTCATGGGTGGCTTGTTGTTGAGACTTAGAACAATCGTGTCAATGGTTAGGTGGAACATCCTTGGTATGCATCCAATTGGTGAATGTTTTTTATTAATATAAGTGCTCGTTGTCATGTGTTTCTCTGCTTATATATTTATTTCCGCTGTGTATTAATTTATTGTATCTTAGATCTGTATTTATAATATGCATGCTTGTTGGTTATTGTTGTGCATGGCATGTTTAAACATTCTTTTATGTAGTAGCATGATATTGATTATTGCATGTGTTATTATGGTTTCCTTGCATGCTTCTTTATTAATTAAATGGTATCAGAAATTCAAAATCAGTTTAGAAGTGAGTTTTGGAGGTAGAGTGTCTGGCTTGTGGGTGGCTGGGTATGTTACACTAGAACTAGTATTTTTCTGAATAAAACACAATGTCATTTTTTCACTAAGGTCAATTTTTTAAAACATTAACTTGGGAAATTATGGGTAGAGTTATCACATGGGCCTTTTCCAAACACGCTTCTAGGACCTTATAGAACTTAATTACTCTTCTCATTTTTTATTTTGATCCCCCATAAAAAAAAAATCAATGGTTCCCTGGATGGATTTAGGAAGTGATATGAAACTTTCCATAAAAACTCTAACTGGGACTCAAATCGATGAACCATGAATTGTGTTAGAGTACTGACATAAAATTACAGCTAGAGGCAACCATCTCCTATGATTTGTTTGTTTATAAAATGTTTTATTTGATAAAATTTGGAATTGTGGTTTTGTTCAGTAAGAGACAATGAAAATTTTGCACTAATGCTTTATTTTTCAAAACACTAGCTTAGGAAATTGTGGGTAGAGTTGTCACATAAATATTGGCCAAACATACTTGTAGGATCTTATTGAACTCAATTATGCCACTCAGTTTGGATTTTGTGCCCCTAGACCAAATTCTCAAAGTGTCTCTAGATGGATTTAAGAAGTGAGTTGCAACTTGATATAAAACACTAACCATCAATTTGATCGATGAACTATCGGTGGAATTGGAATATTGAAAATGGATTATATCTCTAAGAAATCCTCTTCTTTAATTCCATTACTAGGAAAATATTTTATTTGAAGATGTCTGGAACTAGGGTTGTGCTAAGTAAGAGACAATGCATTTTTTGCACTAATGATCATTTTTTCAAAAATCTAGCTTCAATGATTATGGGTAGTGAGATCACATTTTTATTCACTAAGCACACTTGTCGGATCTTACAAAAATCTATTATGTTTCTCAGTTTGTATTTTTTACCACCAAACCAAATTCTCAATGTGTCCCTAAATGGATTTAGGAAGTGAGATGCAATTCCCCATAAAAATCCAATTGGGACAGAGATCGATGAACCATCTATTAAGTTAGAATATTAACATCAAATTATGGGTAGGTAAATCCTTATCCATTGATTCCATTTTCTAGAAAATATTTCATTTGATGATCTTTGGAACTAGGGTTTCTCTCAGTAAGAAACAATGCAATTTTTATACTAAGGTTTGATTTTAAAAAACATTATCTTAGGAGACTGTGGGTAACATGCTCACATAAATATTTTCCAAACAAACTCGTAGGATAAATCCATTATGCTTCTCGGTTTTTATTTTGTTCCCTCGAAGTAAATTCTCAATGTGCCCCTAAATGGCTTCACGAAGCAAGATCTGATTCGACATAAATGTCTAACCGAGACATATATTGATAAACTGTTGATTCCATTGGAGTCATGACATTGGATTATGGATTAGGGCACCCATATCCTATGATTCCATTCTTGAATTTGTTTTTATTCTATGATCTATGGAACTAGGGTTTCTCTCATTAAGAGATAGTGAAATATTTTTCTTAAGGGTTAATTTTTCAAAACATTGGCTCAGGAAATTGTGGGTAGTGTGATCAAGTTAGCCTTGGCCAAACATACTTGAAATATATTACGAAACATAATTATTATACTTGGATTGAATTTTTGTCCCCGAGATCACATTCTCGATGTGTCCCCTAATGGATTTAGGAAGCGAGTTGAAACTCGCCATAACTCTCTAATTGTGACTCATTGGACTCACGACATCAAATTACAACTAGGGGAACCCTTGTCTTATGATTCCTTTACCTATAAAGTGTTTTATTTGATGATGTCTAAAACTATGGTTTTTTTGAGTAATGAACAATGCAATATTTTCACTAAGGGCCTATTTTTCAAGACACTGGCTCAGGTGATTGTGGGTAGTGTGATCATGTGGACCTTGGCCAAAAACAATTGTAGGAGCTTACAAAACTCAATGATGCTACATAGTTTGTATTTTTCCCCCCATGCCAAATTATCAACGTGCCCCTGAATGGATTTAGGAAGTTATTTGCAACTTTCCATAAAACTCTAATTGCAACTCAGATCAATGATCTTGTTATATCCTTATTTTCCACCATAGGGAGACATGGACGACCCCTTGATTATTTATTGTTGAGACACACTCTTATACCTTTTAAGTTAACTAATTTTGATGGAGGTCACACTCTAAGCCACTAGTAGAGCATGATTGGTCGTGGGATGCATCATTGACAACACACAACTGATCTCTGGCTGCACTACTGACATCATGTGACTGCCCTTGTAGCCTTCTAAAATTGGTGAGTTTTGAGGAGATCAACACTAGGTGAATTGTTTTTCTCATGATATGACCTTTGGAACTCTCAATACATTCAAGGTTCACAAATTTATATAGATCTAGAAGCATCCCCTACCCTCCTCCACCAATATATATAAAGAATGCCTTCCAAGGGTAAGACGAGAAAGAATCATTTATAGGTACATGTTGTATAAATTTCATAGTAGCTCTTCTACAAAGATCGTTCTTCATATGAGGCTAACCTTTCTTGTGTGAGGGCTAAGGAGGAGTTAGAGCAAGGGCCTAAGGAGGAATTATTTCATGACTCAAGGTATTTTTTATTATTCATGTACTATTTCTCCATTTCCATTTTTAATATAGATCGATATGGTTTTCCCCTTGCAGTGCTTGTGTATTTAGTAATTGATACTTGCTTGTGAAATATATAATTTTTCCTTGAGTATATTATGCTAGATTTGGTTTAGATTTGCACTCCTAAAGATTGAACAGGTTTGATAAGGAAGATGGATTTAGATATTTGGAGTTTCACTAGCTAGGAACACGTGAGGACAACCTTCAAAAATAAGGTATGTCTTTCCATCCCACTTTAATAGCATAATTAGGACAAATATGATACTATCTAGGGAGAACCTTGTTGTTATATATCTTGCTATCTATATTGTATCAAGGATATATCCAAGGGAGAAATCTCTGCAAATAAAACTCAAAAATCCACTGGGGAAGGATCTTTGATTCTTCCTTAGTTCTTTATTTCCCTTTATTTTTGGTATTTTGAAACTTCATTGTAGCTATTAATATTCCTCATCACTCATTGAGGGAGCATATATTTTAGATCTTCTAGATATGGTTGTTTTTACCCAAGTTTTGTAGATGGTTGTGCCTAAACAATTCATATCAAAGAGACCAGTTCATAGTTGCATATAGTAAAACCCACAACATCCTATAGAATGGTTTCTAGATACAATACATATGGACCAAAACCATTCCTGTAGATGACTTTTTTTCAAAATTCTCTGAACGTTTCGTGGTCAAATTTGTGTTTTCTTGATCTTGTGAGCCTGTCAAAGATCTAATAGCCTAGATAATCCATGTTTGAACCTCTTTTTGTTTTTTGTATTTTGAAGTGAAATTGATATTTTTTAGTTCTTTTGTTGGGATTTCTTGTTTAGGTAAGCTTGCTACCTAGTGAGTTGTGATCTGGGTAGAATTTCCAGCATAGCCTTTCAGATATGTTAATGTGTCCTTATTCCTTTTTCACCTAGTTTGTATGTGTTCAAAGGTGTTTTATTACTAGATCATTTTCCAAGTGTTGGGATTTTTATCCCATAGAAAGATTGGATTGTGCTTTGGTGCATCACTAAAAATATCCTACATCCCTTAGTTTTTTGTTTTCTGGTGTGATTTGTAGATTTATTTACTTTGTTAGCTTAAATAAACTTTTCATTTCGAAAAAAAAAACACAAAAAAGTGTGCTAAGGTGAAGATTTTTAGTGTTTTTTAAAAGATTGCACTGGCATCATTAGTATTTGTAGATCTTGTTCATTTTTTTGGATTGTATTGATTGGTTGATTGAGAGAGTGTGAGGTTATCTTGTTGATTGTAAAATCCAAAAATGAAAATTATATCTTCCCTTCCTTAGATAGAGCTCATCTCACATAAAAGTGGAATCTCTTGCATACATACTTTTATTTCTCTGGATTGTAGAAGAGTCACAACATAATTGATGTTGCATCCATCCCCTTGAGTAATCAAGAACCATAAAAAAACTATTGCTTAATCTAAAATATATTAGATTCTTTTTCTTCATATCAATCCAACACTAGATAGTATTTAGGGCCTTCATGTCTAATTGGAGAGTAAACTCTCCAAAACCACCTAAAATGAACCTAGAAGTCACTAGTGAGTGTACAAATCCATTGTCACAATGTGTGTGTTGGGAAGCTCCTCTAACACAAGAGTTAAGCACAAAGTCACATCGAGGAAAGTAGGGTGATATCCCCTCTTTTCTTTTCTTGGATTTTTCTAGATTCTACGTGTATGAGGGTTTCAAAATATCCCACGCCTCTCTGCAAGGTAGTTCTCTCAAAGGTTCAAGATTAGTTCACCCCCATATGTGTGGTCAAACCTTTGAATATTTTCTTGTTCACCGATTATGAGTTGGTAACCACAATGGACTTTCCTAGGTATATACCGATGTGATTGTGGGTGGGAAGTACTTTTGGTACCTATGGAAGGCGTCAAACCTCTATTTCAGTTCCTATGGAGGGTGTTTGCCTTAATAAAGGGTATTTTCACTAGTACCCGACTGTTATGTTTGGGCTACCATAAATATTCTTCACACATTTACTAGCCAATATTTTGGGGACTTGGCATCCCCTAGAGGTGATATCGATTACATTGAGAACATAATGAGATACAAATGAAAATATAGCAGAGAACACAAAAAATACAGTGAAACCCAACTTCTATTAATGAATAACAAAATATTGTATAACACAAACTAGCTAGAATGGTGGTATCTTAGCTCTGAAGAGAAAGAGTTGTCAACTATTCTCATTCACAATAGGCATTACATCAGACTCCATTCCATGATCAAAGGACCTCCTTCACCTTTATTATATATGAGGTAGTGAGAGGAGAATAATTTCAATGATGCATGTGGGATAAATTGGTCTAAGTTTGATCTAGATTTATGAGGGAATGAAATGAAACACATAAATAAAAAAGAAACATAGAGATACAACAGTACTCAATTTATATTAAAGATTGAAATATGTAGAGACCGTAAAAGAAAATACAGATTGAAATGAACTCAGTAGAATTGTGGTATCTTATCTCTGAGAAGAGATGTGATGGCTAAGTGCATTCGCAAGAAGATGATTACAATGAGTCTCTTGAGGCATTTTTAACATAAAGAATAAATGAGAAAATACTAAACATCCAAAACCCCAACCCCTAAATATGAAACACAAAAAGGTTTGTAGGCCTCGATGGGGGTAGTTGATAGTTCAACTTCACAAGGGCATACAATTTTCATATAATATCTATTTTGGGCATGGATTCTTGGATTTTTACATGTGAAATAGATCCACGATCATCCTATTGACAACCTCTACCTTTCCATCAGTCTGAGGGTGCAAGGCGGTGGATTTGGTGATCTTTGTGTCCAATAGCGACCAAAGGCTCAACCAAAATGTGCTCAAGAAGTTGTTTTCCTGATATGATATAGTGGTCTGTGGTATCTGAAGTGTACCCATACATGCTCGAAGAATATTTTGGTGGTGACCTCAACTATGATACTCTTGTTGCAGGTGGTCAGAATGGCCATATTAGAGAATCAATATGTTAAGAACCAAATATCAACATATCATAGAAAAACCTCAAAATGAGTACTCAACGCCTTGAAAAAGAGATAATTTCAGATAATAAGCCTCTTTAAGGGGGAAACCTCCTTATACAACACATAAATGTTCAAGTACAAGATGACTCCAAATGAAAATGTCTCCTTGGTATATATAGGAGACTAGGAGGTACAATTACAACTAATGGACTCAAGGCAACATAAATTAAATAACATTACTAATGTAATATGCCCCAATTAAGGGCTAATCAACCAATATTTAGGGCTTAATATGCCCCTACCCTTGAGACAAGTGTTGTATGCAATTATTGAGTAACTTTGGATGCTTATGTATAAAAGACTCGTCTTCCCAAGTGGAATCTTTAGTCGTTAGTTTCCTCCATTTAACAAGATACTCTAAAATGGATCTATTCCTCAGCTGGTGAATTTTTCTGTCAGTGATGGCTTCATGCTCCATTATGATTTTTCCTTCCTCATCAATTTCTGGAAATATAGTTTGAACTGGGATCTTGTCACCTATAACCTTCTTTAAGAATGAAACATGGAAAACTGGGTGTACTTGTGAAGATGCAGTCAACTCCAATTTGTATGCCATAGTACCAATCTTTTGCAACACCTTATAAGGGACATAGTACTTTGGTGATAATTTATTATCCTTCTTGGCTTGCTTGAGGGACATCTGTTTGTATGGTTGTAGTCTT
>SNQJ01S0001942.1:141663-170351 GCA_010110895.2 Picea sitchensis | reverse complement strand
GCGTCTGTGTTTGCATTTGTGTTGCAGCATGTTTCAGCATCTGTTCTTCATAAACAATCGATTGCCATCAATGACAACCTTGATCATCTGCGCCTTGATCATCTGCGTCATCTCTGTTGTAGCCATATTTCCAACACTTTGGCAATGTGAGTTTCACCTCCTTCTTTCTTTCTATCTGGACATTCATAGGATTTGTGTCCATTTTTCCCACAGGTAAAGCATTTTATTTATCCACCTCTGCCTCTTCCTCTTCCTCTGGTTCGAGGAAAAGTATTTCTATCAGCATATTGTCCTCTCTGTGAGCTTCCACCTCTCTCAGTTTGAGTTTGAGGTTTCTTCCACTCTTCTTTAGGTTTATGATTCCTATCTTGGGCAATTGTTTTACCTCTGGATTGTCTTCTGCCTCAGCCTCTCTGACCTTGCTTCTGGCTCAGCTTCACTTCAGCTTTCAGAGCCATCTGATAAGCATCCTCCACATTCTGAAGGCTCATCATGCTCATCTCATCCTGAATTTCATATCGCAGACCATTCATGTACTTGGCAACCTTTTCATCATCACTTTCCCGATGACCTGCTCTGATGTTTATCTTGTAGAATTCCTCAGTGTATTCTTTTACTGAACTCAACTTCTGTCTCAAATTCTACATTCTCTGAAACAGAGTAATTTGATAATCCTTGGGTATGAGTTTTTCCTTCATCTTTGCAACCATTCTATCCCAGCTTTTGATTTTTTTCTTTCCTTTACAACGTCTGTCAGCTTGTAGTTCATCCCACCATAATGTTGCATGCCCTTTAAGTCTTGTGACAACATTCTTGACCTTCTTGTCTTCCTCGACATCCTCATAGTTGAAGTACTTAGCCAGACCCCTAATCCAGTCTAGAATCTCTTCAACATCCAGGTTCCCTTCATACATGGGAATCTCCATTTTTTCCCTGGCACCTATCCTTGCAACAACCCTGAATAGGCATTCATATGCTGCATCTTCGGCTGCAACTTCTTCTCCCTCATTTCCAACTTCATTTTCACTTTCAACCTCATTGATATCCCCAGCATTGACTGTGTGCTTTTGTGCTATCTCCATGGCATCAAGCCTAGCATGTAGTTCACACATTTCCCTTTCCACTGCTGGATCAGGCATTGGCCTCTCTCTCCTTCTCGATGGCATGGCTGCAAATCGTTTCTCTTTTCTCTTCTATAGAAAGAAAATAACTCTTACTCACTTTGATACCACAATGACGCAGTACCCCAACCCTCAGGTCAGAGTACTCATAGGATCTTTCAATTTCGGCCCCTTAGAGTCTGCTGGTTCTTCAATTTCCTCTTCTAGAAATTTATTCACACACCCAACTGAGTGTATGTCACAGGTCCTTCTGAGTTATGCTCACATGATATTTACACTGGCATGAACTCCATGATCAACACCTAACTGACATTGGGACTTTCCCCTTTTCCTTTCAGGATACCGGATTTCGCAAGTTCATGAATCCTGTTGTCGAGCGCCTTACCTCTTCAACCTCTGAAACCAGGGATGATTTTAGGGGATAAATTTTTCTCATGGGCTAATTTTCCATGGCTTTTCCAAAAATGAGATTCGTTATTTTAAAAATGATTCACCCAAATTCTATAGAATGAAATTATTTTACCTTAAAAATCGAAAAAAAATTATAAACACTATATAAAATCCTTAGAAATTTGAATATTTTTACAAAAATATCGCCAATTATTTATAGTTGGCATATGAAGGATTAGTAAGATTCATTAAGGTTTCTACATTTTAAAATAAACTTCCATCCTTAAAATCATCTTTGTCCGAAACCCAAAATACCAAACACTAGACCCTTCTCTCCACTGACTTCGGTTTTCCACTCATCGTGATTTCGGGAGTTTCGATGATGTGAAAATCCGTCTCTTGACTCCTGGAGTCTCAAAATCCAAATTGCCGAAACACTACTCCATAGTTCCTTCACGTTTCACGTTTTCGGTACTTCTTATGTGGAGTGCTCTGCTCCTTATCAATGGGAATGCCGAAACGTCGATTCCCAAAATGCCGACAAATATCCTGCCACGATTTATGATTTCAGGCTTTCCTCCCCGCTATGTCCCGATCACTCGCCCTCAGGACCTCCGAAACCCCGAATTTTGAAGTTTCAAAATTCCAAACTTGTCACTCTTCGCCTTTATACACGAAAACTCTTTTCACGTTTCAGGGATTTGATCAACCAAAGGTTTCTTCCACACTTCGAACTTATGACCCCCGAAATGCCGAAATGATCTCGACGGTCCAATGATCGAAATCAATGGTCCATGATAAATCCTTCCTTTCGAAGGTGGATCTATCCAACGCTTAACTTCCCCCGCAACTTTCTTAGATCCTATGGTCCTCACTATTTCAGGAGTTCTCCTCGGAGAATTTCTACCGTTCAGTTTCCTCCTCAAGAACCTCTGGCTCAAAATCGATTATGCGATCCTTCTCTGGGGTGTGACTTCTGCACAACAAATTGAGCTTCCTTCTTTCTCTTGAATGATTCAAAGGCCCCAACCCTTCTGAGCTTTCTTTGCAAACTCAGGTCTTCAAGGAGATTCTTGCATGCACTCCTTGCGGCAATCCTTCAAATACTTCAGCGTACTTGAACTCCCAACTCTGTGCACTTTCTCTACAACAACAATCCTTCAATCTCTCAACCTTAGTTGATAAGTTCTAAGGTCTTGACCATCCTGCGCACACCTTGCATGGCTTCTGTGCTTGTCTTGCACTTCTGCTGGAATGAGAACAATGGTATCTCTCTTGATCTTTCAGAGATAAACTCGGAACCTTTGTCACGCACCCCTTAAGAATGTTTCACTACACTCCTTGCAGGAAATTCTCTCAGGAAGAGAAACAAATGAAACTCATTCTCTTTCTCTCTCAAAATTTAAACATTCAACATTCAACATTCATTCACACACAACATAATACCAAATGCATGATAGAGAGAGTAAGAAACTATAAGCTGGCCATTTAGCATGTATACACAGAAAACATCATAACACCATGAGTCTGAATCAAAGCTTCATATATTAATTCAAGCTTTTGTACATGGGTTCTCCTCTACAACTCTTCTGCTACAACTCTCTTCTTCTCTGTGCTAATGTGCTTAATGATCTAATTCTGATTGATACAATGATACAAATATGAGGGTGTCTATAGTTGGTTTCCCTTTTGTTCCTAAAACTGTCTAATCTGGAATTTAAATCTACCTACTTTCATTAACTGGGCATAAATGCCTTTTACATCGACAGATGAGAGTATATTGCTCAAGATTCGTTTACAATCACTTATTCATAAATGCGCATACGAATTCCTTAACTATTTCATTAATATTCCTTCCTTATTCTTTCAAATTATTTCAAAACATTTTCAACATGTGAAAAAATGCATTGCGCTCATCCCAGCTGTCTTCCGCCTCCACGCTCACTTGCTGCTGGCAATGCTCCTGCATCACATTGTCTCAGTAATGGACACCGAACGCATTCAATTTCTTATTGGGTCGATGGTTATTAAGGAGAATATCTAAAACAATATGAAAGAACATGGAATAAATGTGGCTATGTATTTCAATAATATAGACCATGTGAATTTGTATACCACTATAAAAACTTAGTTGTTGGTACAAACATCCAACTACAAATAATGTCGAGGAAGAAATCATCAAAGGTATGATACTTCCTGCCTTATTCTAAGATCATGAAGTTAATTGATACCATTAGTATTATAAGTGATACTAATGGTATACTTGAATGACCATAGGTAAGTAGACATGTATTTGAGTTGTTTGTTATTTTCTATTCTATTTTGAGGTATGTGTGGTTTTTGTTATTTTTGTTAAATTTTAAATTCATTTATAAATTATTCCGACTTGTTCTTAATGAATGAGTCTAACACTATTTCCTACAATTTTCCCAAGTTATCCAAATAATCATTGGCACATGAAGGCCCATCAATAAGAAAAAACATTTTTTTTCAACACCACCCTAATAATTTTCAAAAAGATGGGATTGGGATTGCATTTAGAATCATAAAACATAAGCTAATGATTTCTTTCTATTTCACATGAGAAGAAATATTACAATGCAAAAAAATACCCCCTTGCTAGAGTATAAAGGGCTCTAAGTGTATGTAGCTAATTTTTAAATTTATAATCTATCCTCATTTAATGGATTAAATGATTGTACATTATTTTACTATAAGAATAATATAATATTCCCCTCTCTATTATTGACTTGGAATAAGTTTCCATGAAATTTAAAAGTTTCTCCCAAACAATGGCTCCCAAACTATACCCTTAGCCCACTTCCACACTTTTCCCTTATCTCCACCCAACCCCTATCCCCCCCTACCCCTTCGTCCCTTCCTCTGATCAAACCTGATCCCAAACTATGCTTGGGCCCCATAAATTAACACATACAAAGTTTTTCTCTTAGTGATTGAGTTTATCTTCTAGTTCTTTTGTAACTAGATGTATTAGGGTCTCCTCGGTGTCTTACTAGAATCTTCATAAAATCCTACTTGCATTATTTTTTCATCCTAGGTGTCACATATGTGTCTTAACTATGTTTTATTAGCATCCTATTTGAGACATTTTAGCATCCTATTTGTCTCATAAATGTTATTGTTGCATCCAAACATCATCTTAGTTGTGTCTTTACAGTATTACATGTCTCATGATCAATTTTAATTATGTTATAATTCTTCCAGGTGGCTCTAAACATCCATGTTTATCTACAATTCCAAAAGGAATCCATTCTCCAAATCCACTGCCCCCGGGAGAGGGGGTTTGAGCAACCATGGATTGTTGCTGTGGAAAAGGATGAGTAAGCACAATGGGTTGAGAATTTCCCTGGAAAAGTTTGGCCACTTCATTGCAATGTGGACAGTCTCGAGTGTAGTGATTGTCACCACAAATGATACATGAGAATTTCAGTTTCTGTTGTGTTTACTTTTCGGTAGCAGGTGTTTGAGCTTGATTTTTTTGGTTGTTCGTTGTGATTACTATTTTTTGATTTATTTTTTGTCTTCTTCTTACCTTCGGATTGTTGTGAAGGGGAAGATTGAATTGCATTCACCTCAGAGATCTGAGTTTAGGGGGAGGTAGAGGAGAGTGTGGTTGACTGGGAAGTAGATTGAGTTTTGACGGAACCGATAACACCATTCGCATGAGATGAGGAGGATGGCTTGGATGGATCGGTATTATCTCGAGCAACATTTAGAAGCAAATCATACAAAGTACCAGATTGTGAATAAACCAAATCTAAGTACTGAGCCTGAGCAATGGTTTCTTCCTCAGTGAGCGTGCCACCCATAGAGACATCGCGAGCAATCGAGGGTAAAATTGATTTAGTAAACCACTCCGCCAATAATAAGTCAGGAATGATTACTTTGATCATCCTTCACCGTCATCTCCACTCATGAATATGGTTAGAAATATGCATGGAGTCAGTTTGACGAAGGGAGGTCAAGAGTTCAGTACCCATCTCGTAGCGAATAGGTAGTTGAAAGTGTGTGAGGAAAGACATGGCAAGGGAGTTGAAATCATTAAAAGAAGCACATGGTAGTTCAATATACCACTTTGTTGTTGAGCCCGTAAGTGTTCGTTGGGAAAGACGCAAACGTATAGAATCATCCATGAGGGAGTTTGATGAACACCACAAATGGAAATTCATCACATGTTTATTTGGATCTTCTCCAGATTTTTTGTCAAATTTTGGAATAACGGAAGGAAGTTTAGATGTAATAATTAGCCAAACCGGTGAATGAAAAATAGGATCATTGGTTAACTGAGACATGTCTGGGAGATCCAGAGTCACAAGGAAAGGTATTTGTTGGTTAATTTACAGATGATATTGGTGTGTCATAGGAACACCAGTAGGACCATAAACTGGGTTAGGTGGATAGTTGTAACCAGTAGGTCCTCCTACATAAGGTTGTTGTTGACCAGGATAAATAGGATTCGATGATGGCTGAGAAAGATTTGCATAACCCAGTGGGTTCTGAGCATTATAAGCCAAGTGATTTTCTTTCCCATAAAGAGGATGAACATTATTTCCTTGATGAGGGTAAGGATTAGATCCCGGAGGCAGATACACATTAGAACCATGGGGAGGATAAGGTTTTTATCCTTGAGGACTCCAAGTGGTGTTTGGGATGTTTCCCGGATAAGGTTGTCCATAAGATGGTCCGAAAGGAACAAGATTTGATACTCCTCCTTATGGGTTATGATATGAGTGTCCCCCAACATGGGGTTGGGTAAATGTGCCTTTGGAAAATGCTCCCCAGGATTGTGAAGGGTTTCCAGCAGACGAAGGTTGCCCCCCTGCCAGTGGTGGATTAACGACCAGGGTATGACTGGCAAAGGGAGGTTTCCCTCCAGGACGAACATGAAAAGGGGGTTGTCCCCTGGGAGGGGTAGGCCCACCATAGGATGATGGTATTATAGGAGGGATAGGTCCACTATATGGTGGTTTCCCTCCAGTCGGTTGTATTTGGTTGGTAAGGGTTTTCATTCTCGGGTGAAAATATGTCCCAACAAGATCGTGCAGAACATGTGGAGATGTAGAGTGAAAGTTTGTAAAAGAGGGGTTAGGATCGAAGTGCCTTGGGAATGAGTAGTGGTGATGAGTCCAGCATTAGGATAGACTTGTGATGACACAAAAGTAGGGTTAATGACCTGATCGATGGAGTGATGCATAGTTTGACCAGATGGCCCAGTTTCAACAGGAGGGTCATGAGGATTAAAGGGTTGTTGAAAGGATTCAAAATGCTCATAGAGATAGCGTCCTGATGAAGTCCTCCATACAGAACGAGTAGGTGTGGGATTTTTATCTACTGCACTGGTAGGACGAACAAGATTCCTATACTCATCACCAATGGTTGGTTCTGTGGATCCAATATATGTTTCGGTAAAATCTCTCGCAGGTAACTGTGGGACCTCTTCGTCTCTGACGTTCCCAAGGGAGTCTAAACGAAGAAAAAATGGTTTGATAGGAATTGTCTACACAGATGTAGTGTGAGGGGTGGGATTCTCAACCATAACCAAAGTCCCTTCTGAATTGTCTAATGGAGGAGTAACAACACTCCCAGTGTCAGATTGATTTTCTACCTCTCCACGGTAGTTGTCTTCTGGAGGGTTAGGAGGTAAGGGTTGGTAGCCTTCTGGAGGCAACCCTTGCATCCTACGCGATCACGGAAGACCTTTATCGTCTACAGGATCAATTTTGGAGAATAACAGTACACACTAAAAATCTAGGGCCAACTAACAAAAAGAAACAACATACGCTAATAAAATCTAGGAATCAAAACCAAGCGAACAAAACTTCTCTAGATGATCGTACTAGTTGGTGATGAAATCCAACGTCGTGTGATCAAGTCAAGAAGGGGCTAGGATATGGTGTAACAGTTACAATGGCGACCTTCTTAATAGACTTTCACCTTGGTGCAAGATTCCACGTAGTAATTGTGGATTTACCCCCTAAGGAGTCCAAGTGAGTTTGACCAATGTATGTTCTAGGTACAGTGAGCCTTCCCTTCACTGTCAGCTTGTGTAAGTACCTAAATATTATGGAAACTAAGCATAGCAACTCGTAGTCATCCCCTAGGTGGGTACAATCGACAGTCTGATCCGAATGTATGGGCAGGATAATAAGTCTGAAATCAACTCGAGAGGCTCCCACACATAATCATGGGTATACCCTCAAGTGACCCCCAATATATGATCCGACCACTACAAATAGTTGAACCATGGAGGGATAATATCTATAATTCTCCCAAAAATGAGCTCGCGCATAACCCCTGTATGAGAGGAGGATCCCAGAAAGCCTATATGACAATTGGATTTGACTCTCAGTATCTCAGGATACTAATGTTTGTTTTGAAAAACTTTGGAGAGTTGTACTCATAGCCTAATCCAAAGTACTAGTCCTAGTCTAATGTTGGTGGAAGATCCTAAAAACAAAATGTTCTAGATAATTTTTTAATTAGCATTCATTTTGCAGCTACTCTTTACTCAAAGGGTGTATGACAATGAAACCGATGGTATGATGACTCAATTCCCAAAAAATGCACAAGAAGATGATAAGAAGTATTGTCTTTCGATGAATTGCTATTTAAGGGAAAGAAAGAAATATTTGTTTTCACTATCAAACACTAATATGCAATGTCCTCAATCAATTGCTTCTCAATCAAATCCAATGCAATGCTAAAAAATTCAGAAATTCCTTCTAATATCCAAACCAATCAGTAAAATATATCCTTTTTCTTATATGTGAATGATAATCAGATGTAAAAATTCTAAATGTCAATCGAACTTCAGGATTAAACAATCAGAAGCAAAGCTCACACAAAACAAAAAATACACTCGTCTTGAAATAGACAAGAAGGACAAAGATAACCAAATTTTCAAATAAGAACCAAAAAACCTCAAACAAAAGAGAAATGCTGGAAAAAAGGACCTCAAAGATCAAATGAAAAGGTTCACAGACCTTTGGATTTCCTCACAAAAGATTCCACTCAGTCAGATAAAGGAGAAGAAAACAACAAGTTAACTCTAGGTTAGCAAAGACAAAGAGTGACTTCAAGGGATGGAAATAAAATGTCAAAATCCCCCAAAAAAGAGGATGAATTCTCTGAAATAAGGTGTTGAAAGCTAATGACAAATATGGACTGAGAGTATGAGACCCTGAGCAAATGAAAAAGGTAAAAATTGAACTCAGAAAACTGAAAACCTAGAGTATTTTTCACTGAAAATGGGGTAGCGCTTTGGTGTAAAGGGCACCAAAGCGTTCCAATGCTCCATGTAAGACCACCAGGGATTTTTGGTTCTCTTATAACAAGGGCAGGGGAGCGCTCTGCTTCAAAATCTCAGAAAAGGCCCAGAAACTCAAAAAATCAAGGAAATTCTGTCAATCGGGGTGATCATGATGAAATAAAGAGGAAATCAAACAAATATAAGAATCTAAAATACAATATGGAGAAGGTAAAGTGGGTGGCCAAAGGGCCAAAACAAGATCTGGGAATGGAAACAAAAATCAGAGCTCCCCCCTAGTCGAGTCGCCAATTTCTATTGTAAGTGAATCCCCCTGCAGACAAGTGGATTCCCTCTTGGTTTGTAGACTCCTAAGGCCAAGACAAAAAAGTTCTTAACATGGACATTGACATCCTTTTAGATCTAATCAAGCTAATATATGAAGGAGAAGGAGAAATATAAGTACCTTATTAATGGTGTTTGTCCCTGCAAAGTCCAGGCTGAGCTTCGATCTCAAGCTCCCTGATAGGTCCTATACAACAAACAAAGATACAATGGACTTGCTACTCTACTGATATTAGCTCAAATATATATCCATCTATTGTAGACAAATTCATGTGGAAAAAACATCAATTTGAAAGAAACAGGCCAAGCATTGATATATTGATAAGAACAAGTAAAATTACTTACAATCCTTTGATGAGGGTGCAGAAGCTTCTTCCAGTTCTCCTTGTCCAACCCCTTTTCTTAAGAAATATACATTGATTGCTTTGATGACATCTCACTTATGGGATCATAAGTTTCACATCTCCAATATTTTCCATGTTCCTACCACTTATAGGATCATAAGTTTGGTATCAATCTCTAGTCTCTATTGTACCTTTCACCATGACAAGGCCTCCTTATATAACCTTGGAGAGGCCCAAGCACTTGAGATATATTTGGGATAAGTTGATGATTCCTCTCCTTCAGTTGAGGATCTTCCCTAAGATCATGCCTTGACCATCTATTCGAATCCAACCACCTTCAGGAATTGAGGGATTCTTCCCTGATTTGTCTCAACAAACCCAAAACTTGCTCAGAAAAGGGTAGATCTCCCCCAAAAGGGTGCACAAAGTGCTCAAATACTCCCCCAAAGAGGCTCAGGGAGAGCTAGCACTCCCTGACAGTGGGTAGGGGAGCGTTCCTCTCCAAAATCCATTTTTTAGTGGATCTTTCAGTGGAAAAAGGTTTGTACTCCTTGTCAAGTGATCTCTCTTCTTAAAAACTAGTCTTTGAGGTGTATTAAGTGTCTTTGTGATGTCGTTAGAGGCACGACATATGAAATATGGCAGTATGATGTTTGTGACACTTGCAACACTTCTGGTCAAGATGCGACACTTGTGGAAAAGATGCGACACTTACAACATTGGTAATGATGACACTTATGACACTATTGAAGTGAGTAATTTTGAGGTCTAACATGGACAAACACATATGCAAGAGATTATGGAACTCAATTGTGTTACTCAGTTTGTATTTTGTTCCCTAGGACCAAATTCTTAATCTATCCCTAAATGGCTTCAGGAAGGCAGCTGCAACTCACCATAAAAATATAACCAAGACTCAGATAAATGAACCATAAATTGATTTGGAATCATGGAATTGGATCACATATAGGGGCACCCCTCTTCTGTGATTTCATTTCCCAAAAAAAAAATTAGATGATGATCTTCAAAACTAGAGTTTTTCTTCGTAAGAGACAATACAATTTTTTCATCGAGGATCAAATTTTCAAAGCACTAGCTCAAATGATTGTGGGTAGTGTGCTCATGTCATCATTGGAAAAAGAAACTTGCATAATATTATAGAACTCGATTATGCTACTCGATTTGGATTTTGTTCCCTTGAGACAAATTTTTAATGTGTCCCTAAATGGCTTCAATAAGATAGTTGCAAGTTTCCATAAATATCTAACTAGGACTCAAATCAATGAATATTCAATTGAATTGGAGTCATGACATCTAATTATAGCTAGGGTTACTCTACTATGATTCTATTTCTTGAAAAATGTTTTCTTTGACAATCTCCAAAACTAAGGTTTTGGTTAATAAGAGACAATGTATTTTTTGCATTAAGGGTCAATTTTTTAAAACACTGGCTCAAGGGATTTTGGGTAGCATACTCATGTCGACAATGGTTAAAAATACTTGAAGTGATTTACAGAGATCAATTTTATTGCTTGGTTTGGATTTTCTTTCCCTGGATCATATTCTTAATGTGTCCCTGAATGGATTCAAGAACTGAGTTGCAACTCGTCATAAATATCTAACCGAGACTCAAATTGATGAACCATTGATTCCATTGGAATAATGACATTGGATTACAACTTGGGAAATTCCTCTCCTATGATTCCATTTCCCCCAAAAGAATGTTTGATAATATCTATAACTAGGGGTTTTATTAGTTAGAGACAATACAATGTTTTGTTGATTTTGTATCTTCGGGTATGTATTCTCACATTCCCTAGGTGTTGGGAATGTGGGAATTGTCATGGGAACCGCATTACACTCTTAGTTTGGAGAAAACTTCCATTGGAATGAATTTGGGGCTTCATGGGTTTGGTGGTGGTATTTGTGGGTTTGTGTTGGGGCTTCACACCCACAAGAAAGTCTAATTTGATGTTGACTTGTGGAGGGGATTCTATGTTGAACCATAAGACTTTTATATAAAGGACAGAGGTCATTGTGACATTTCATATTATGTAGAGTGTGTGGAAGAATGGAGCTAGCATAAGTGATTATGCACTTGTTCTAGGTGGCTTGGTGTTTTCAACAAAGGGAAATTATGCATGGTAGAAAATCTGGACAAGATGAAGAGAAGTCAAAGGGAGTGAATTGTAGGAAGGTTTCCATACAAAGGTTTTTATGTACTTGTATGGGAGTTGCAGGAGGGAGAATCATGTATGTATGCAGGTTACAGTGGGAACAATCGCGTATATGCAGGTTGCAGTGGAGAAAAACATGTATGTATGTGATTTGTAGTAAGAAGAGTTACGCACATAGTTTTATAAGTAGGAGCAAGTCCATACAGGATGACAGGTGATGTCATCAGGTCATACATGTGGTTTGCAGTAAATTTTCAGTGAGAGGAAGTTTCCATGAAATTGTGGAGGATTGGTTTTCGGTTTTGTATGGTTATTGGAGGAAAAGGTTTTCCTTAGATTTTGGTGATATCTGTATTGGGTGAGAGGACAAGGTTGTCCATAGATTTGGTGATATTGTATTGGTTGGAAGGGATAGTTTTCCCCCAGAATTTATAAATTTAACAAGTTTACAGAATGAAAATTTGTGTCTCATATGTGTTGATGATTCGTATATGATCTTTTGTGTTTTTGTTGCATGTAATTTCAGTCAATAATTTTCAGTGTAAAATTGTTCAGTGATAACAGCGAGGGTTTTACTGTTAATTCACTAGGAAGCAATTTTCAGATCTGAAAATTAGTCACATAGAGTTTCATGTGAGAATTGACATGGCATCAAATATTAGTATTTAAAGATAAGGGGATCATCTTTGAGACACATTTTTGGATACAACACTGGAAGAGTGTTGTTCTTGTTCTTGTTCTGGGCAGGTTGCAGGTGAAAAGTTTGAGAGGGAGTTGTAGCAGTATTGAGGAGTTATCCCTTAGAGGGAGCTATAGTGTTGTTGTATGTGATAGCAAGTTAGATCATGTCTCGTTTGAGACATGTAGCATATTTTCCAAATGTGGAGTTGTGGACTATTGTAGCTCGATGGTGTGGCGTGTTGGGAGTTTTGGTGGATTGTTGTAGAGCCCAGATCACAACAACATATTGTGTGGTAGGTTGCCAATCTTGTGGAAGGACTTCCAGTGGCTTGTCATGTTGAGTTGTGATGGGCGTATCCTAGGTTTTTTGGCATTGAGAATATGTATTTTTGTGTATGTCAGGTTCAAGAGATAGAGTATTCATTGGGTTGGAGAGTTTCACATTGTTAAGGAATGACAATGTATGAGGAATTTGACCAAGGAGGATGAGGACACTTGCATAGATGAGTTGCAAATGTTTAGAGTGGATTATAATGAATTTCCATATACAACTCAAGATTGTTCAAAGAGATCACATGGGTTCAATTGTAGTGTGTGCGTAGAGACAAAGATTTTTTGGTCATTTGGATAATGGACTTGGGCAGAAGTTCATTGGATGGTCGTGACTTGGGTAAGAAAGAATATTTCCTTGGAGGATTGCATGGTTCTTATATAGTGGGAAATATTGACACATGAAAAGGGAACATTATTTTTTCATGATCCTCACAGTTTTTGACTCGGGTATGGACGAGGAGCTTGATATGAGGACCAAGAATGTAGTAGAGGGATCTAGAAAGTTGTATTCTTTATGGACACAGGGGATGTGTTGCGAATGGAAAATGTGTTATGGGTGCTAGGATTTTTTTCTCAGCCTAAAAAATTGAGGAATAGGGATATGCAGTGTTGTCCATAGATGATATGGATAGTATGGTGAAGAGTAGCAGTAATGAGAATTGGGCCCTTACAACCTACACTAGGAATGGAAAAAGAGGTTATCCAAGTAGAATAGGTTCACAAGGGAGAATGGATTCTCCCGAGAGAGAAGCATCTCTAGAGTCGAGATAGAAGAATGATCTCAGCAAGATTAGATTTTTTGAGTGTTATGACTATGGTCACTATGATTCATAGTGTCCACACTAGAAGGGAAGGGGAAGAAGGAAACAAGTATCAAAAGTAGAGGTTGATGAAGTTGCAGACAAGTTCCAGAAAGAGATCTTATTGGTCTTCACCCTTTCAAGTAATTCTCCAATAGGGGGACCTGTTTGGTGGATAGTGGATCATATTTCCATATGATAGGTGCTAGAGAGTTATTTGAAAACTTCACAGAGATTGTTGTAGAATTTTGTGTGGAGCTTGGTATGGGAACCAAGTATGCAGTACGCAGATTGGGTATGGTATCGTTTTGACTCGAGTCAAGTGAGGTGATGAGGTGGTATGGTATTGAATTTTTTATGTATGCCAAAACTCAGGAGGAGTGTTCTCTCAATATTGTAGATTGAGAGGAAGGGATACCATATATTGTTTCGAGAGGGACATGTGTTGTTTGTGCCTACAAAATGTAGCTTCATATCAATGGTGGTTCTTGGAGTTAGGGAGGAAAAACTATATAAGTTGAGGGGCCATCCTATGTGTTTTGTGACAAGAAGGAAAGGAGAGACAGATGAGGAGGAGAAGGTATCTCCACCATTGTTGAGGAAGGTGGCCCCATGAGTAGCACAGATTCAGAGAGAGTGCAAGTAGATCCACCAGTAATGAGGAAGGTATCCCCATCGATAGTGTCATCTCAGAGGGAGGCTGAGTTCAGAGGGAGTCATCCCTTAGGATCCATTGGAGAGGAGTATCCTCCAAGGACTATGAAAAGGACAATGGACATGGAGTAGGTAGCTCCAGAGGTTGTGTAGACTCATAGGGAGATCAACTTCAGATGGAGTCAACAGGATTATAGGGAGAGGCAATCACTTAGTGGGAGCCAACCTTCAGATCCATGTGGGAGAGAGGCATCTTGCAATACCTTCAGGAGGGTTTCATGGGTTGATATGGCCAGGAAAAATACTCAGGAGTGGGAGTATTATAGGAGAAGGGTGTCTTCTAGGGAGGGATCATGCTAGACAATAGGATTTGCTTCAGTGATTGAGGATAGAACTAGACAAGAGGACTAGAGAGCATGATTTACTTCAGTGATAGAGGGGGAAACTGATCAGGTGGATTGGAGATCAGTGGAGGTAGAGGATCTAGTGAAAGAGACAGTGCGACTCCCAAGGTGGGAGACAGAGTTATTTCCAGGTGATTGTGGAGTGTGGTGAGAATACCTCCCTCACTAAGAGGGAGTGTTTATTTTTGTAGATTCGAGCATGAATTTTTACATGGCCTGGATGTTGGGCATGTGGGAATAATCATGGGAACCACATTACACTCTTCTTTTGGAGAAAACCACCATTGAAATGAAGTTAGGGCTTCATGCGTTTGGTGGTGGGATTTGTGGGTTTGTGTTGGTGCTTCACAACCACAAGAAAGTGTAATTTTATGTTGACTTGTGGAGGGGATTCTATGTTGACACCTAAGACTTGTAAATAAAGGAGATAGGTCATTGTGACATTTCATATTGTGTAGAGTGTGTGGAAGAATGGCGCTAACATAAGTGACTTTGCACTTTTTCTAGGTGGCTAGGTGTTTTTAGAAAAGGGAAATTATGTATGGAGGTAAATCTGGTGTAGAGGAAGAGATGTTACATGGAGTGAACTGTACATAGGTTTTCTTACAAAGGTTTTTCTATGGTTGTACATAAGTTGTAGGAAGGAAAAGTGCATAAGTACATGGGTTACAAGAGGGAGAATCATGAATGTACGCAGGTTGTAGTGGGAATAGTCATGTATACATGGGTTGTAGTGGATCAAAGGGCGTATGTACATGGGTTTCAGTAAGGAGAATTGTGTACATATTTTTTGGGTAGGAGCAGGTTTGTATAGGATGAAAGGTGACATCATCAGGTCATACAGATGGTGTGTAGTTGATTTGTGGGTAGAGGAAGTTTCCAGTAAATTTTCGAGTTTTGGTTTTTTGATCTGTATGGTTATTGGAGGACAAGGTTGTCCTCATCTTTTGGTGATATTTGTATTTGCTGAGAGGACAAGGTTGTCCTCAGATTTGGTGATATTGTACTAGTTTGGAGGGTTTGTTTTTCCCTTAGAGTTTTTGAAGTTAGTAGGGTTACATAACTGAAATTTGTGTCTCATATGTGTTGATTATTTGTCTATGATCTTTTATGTTTCTGCTGCAAATAATTTGAGTCAATAATTTTCAGTGTAATATTTTTTAATTATAACAACTAAATTTTACTATTAGTTCACTAGGAAGCAATTTTCAAATATAAAAATTAGTCACATACAGTTACATGTGAAAAATAACATTTTTGCATTGAGGGTTGATTTTTCAAGACATTGGCTCAAGCTATTGTTGGTACTTCCCTCGCATGGGCCTTGGCCAAACAAACTTGCAGGATCTTAAATAAATCAATTATGTTACTCGATTTTGATTTGTTCCCTCGGATCAAACTCTTAATGTGTCCCTGAATGGATTTAGGAAACGAGTTGAAACTTTCTGTAAAAATCTAACCATTACTTGGATCAATGATCTGTCAATCACTTTGGACTTGTGAAATCATATTTCAACTAGTGGCACCCCCCTCCTTTGTTTCCATTGATCAAAAAATGTTTTATTTGATAATATCTATATGTAATACCTTGATTTTTAGTCCCCATTTTAAATAATGTATTTTTTTTGTTTGATGAAATGTTCGAGTGTCCAAACAATTAAAGAGGCCAACATGCCTAGGAAATGTAATGTTTTGATCATTATTAATAATAAAATACATCGTTGGCTACTATACGGACAACGAAAAGAGTTATAGGGGGGTATGATTCCATGAGAGAGGGGGATTAAGGGGGATAAGTCTTTTATTATATTTTATTTACCCATAATTTCTTTAATGGAGAGAAGGGGTTACATGATATTCTTAGGGGAAGGCCATGTGGTTCTAGATTCCCAATTAAATATATAAACCCATCTTATGGTCTATTTGGGGGTTCTTCTCCATTCACACTTTCACTATTCATTGTTTCTCATTCATCCTTGGTCTTGGTGGGGGAAAGGAAAAACGAATTGTTGGGAGAGAAGCCACTATTGGTTGGATGTAGTGATTGTTGGTGTATTGTAGCCATGAATTAATCCATGCATACCTGATATGCATTGGCATGTACTAAATTTTATTCACAGTTGCGAGTCTTGAGAGTCCCAGCATGGAGATTCTTGACGAGATGCACTAGAGCCCTGGAAGAAGGTGGATAGCCTGAGGGGTTATGTGGCAGAGAAGGGGGTCCATTCTCTTGGGTTTTGTAGGATGACAAAGAAGAGAGATGGTCTACTTTGGATTCTTGTGTGTTGAGAAACCTATGATATCTTGAGTGTTGATTGGTTTGGGAAGTTGAGTGACACCCTGGAATTGTCCTTATGGATTCATAGCCTTGGCTCGGGGGTGACCTATTGTTGAGACTTGGAATAGTAGTGTCTATGGTTAGGTGGAATTTCCTTGGTTTGCAACCAGTTGGTGAATGATTTTTAGTAAGATAAGTGCTCTCTGTCATGGGTTTCTCTACTTATATATTTATTTTTGTTGTGTATTAATTTATTGTCTCTAAGATTCATATTTATACTTTGAATGTTTGTAGGTTATTGTTGTGCATGGAATGTTTAAACATTATTTTATGTTGTAGCATGATATTGATTATTGCATGTTTTGTTATGGTGTCCTTTCATGCTTCTTTATTATTTAAATGGTATCATAAATTTGAAATCCATTTAGAAGTGAGTTTTGTAGGTAGCGTGCCTAGATTGTGGGTGGATGGGTATGTTACATATTGGTATTAGAGCTTCTGGTTGAAACATTAGACTAATATGGGCCAGAGTGGGTGAAAATAAGGTAGATTCATTTTTACAAATTCAGTTGGTATGGATTTTGTAGAAAATTAGAGAGAAAATCCCCAAATTCGTGGTTAGATTCGAGTTTTAAATAATTTGAGTTGTTTGAGAAGTTTAATGAATTTGATCTATAGAGTTGCAGATCCGAATTCAACTTGGAAGGTTAAAAACAATTCATATTTTAATGGTCGTTATAGCGCGAGGAAAATTTTAGAGGATCGAGGATCAAGATCATGTTCTATATTGAGATCAACGACCTAGATTCATTCTTGAAAAATTTAAAAATCATAATGTTTTCAAGTTTGAAAAAGTAAGTAGATCAACAACTGAGATTCATTTCGACGGTTGGGAAAATGAGGTAGATAGATGGTCCAAATTTGTCAAGGAAATTGTAGAAATTGCTAAGTGTTGAAATGTGTCAATAGACACCTTCAATCATTGACGATTGATGGTTGATGATAGACAGGTTTTGGTGAAGTGTTGAATTTTTCCAGGAGACATCTTTGATCGTCGACAATCGATGGTCAGGGATCGACAAGTTTTGGTCAAGTGTTGAAGTTCACTAGGAGAAATCTTTGATCGTCAATGGCCAATGGATCAGGGATCGACGAGTCTGACGAAGCATTGAAATTCAACCAAATGACATTGAAGAATGGACTATGGACGATGGGTTAAGGATCAATACCTTTGGGTAAATTTTCTTTCAGCCAAAGGAAATAAATGATCGTCAATATTCGATGATGAAAGGAGGGTGATGACGTCTCATTTGATATCAACATCAATGTGTCATGCAACATTATCCCAGTTGATTCCTTAGGATGATGTGT
Organism: Picea sitchensis; assembly: GCA_010110895.2. Lineage (NCBI taxonomy): Eukaryota > Viridiplantae > Streptophyta > Pinopsida > Pinales > Pinaceae > Picea > Picea sitchensis. Next base: position 152,186 of record SNQJ01S0001942.1, on the reverse strand, counting down.
CATGCCAACTCAACATCCACGTGTCATGCCACGTCAACATAGTTTCCACATCAGCGAAGGGATGGCCGATCATTGATGGTTGGGGTTTGAAAATATTTGTGGGAAACCTAGGTTTGTTGGGGAATATTGTCAATGTTCGATGGTTGATGCTCAGGCATTGGTGAGATTTGTGGGTGAATTTTTGGTTTGCAGAGAAAAACGGTTGGTGGTCAGTGATTCGACGTCAAGAAGATCGGTGGGAAGGTTTGGCTCATTAAGGAAATCATCAGTTATTGATCCCCAAGCATCGATAGAAAGAATATCAATTGTCCAGAATTCTTCTGATTTGAGATAGATGGTGCAGACCACACTTAGGAAAAGATATTCCATAGTTTCAAAAAAAAAACCCCAAGTTTGGAGCCATTTTCGTAGTTTGTACATAACTCGAGAAAATTAAGTCGTATTGAGATGAAATTTACGGGTTTTTTCCATAAAGAGGATATATACAAAAGTGTCGCAGAGGGCCATTGTCCAATTATGCTTGGATTTGTCAGAAAATGAAAAAAAGTGGTTTTTAATGATTTATGTTCAAATCATTGGCAGAGGTACATATTAAGCTAAAAATATTGGAGAGAGCCCAGAAAAAATACAACCAAATAACCCAATAAGGAGATGAATAAATCCTAAGGGGATTGGAATGGCGACAGTGAAATAGGCAAAAATCCACTATTTCGGGCCACTTTTTGGGGATTTTTTAGATTTTCAGAGAAAGAAAAGTGACCCTAGATGACAAAACTGAAATTTTTTGTTTAATCAACATTTTATATAATCATTGAGACAATCAACGTTTGTTTCGTGAAAGTTTTCCAGAGGTGCACAGATTGTGAGATAGCTAATTTTTCTAAAAAATCTAAGAAACATTAATAGAGACTATGAGAAGCCTAAAAATAAAAGTGCGGAGTTACAAAGAAGATAATGAGAGGTTTATGAGAGAAAAAAATAATATAAATCCTCAAGTGATGAAAATCCTAAATCAGTTGCATAGGCAAGCAAGGAATGGATCATACTCAAAGAAGGAGGAAGAAGGTGGATATCATGAAAGAAGAGGTAACTACAAAAGAGCTGCTCATTTAAGAAGTGCTAGAAGAATTCATAGACATCACTCAACACCTTACTCAACAAGGTAATGTTATGCATTTGAAGAATCCATCAGGAGTCTAGAAGTGTCTCATGTTAGAAACCAAAGAAGAAGACATCAATTGGAAAGTTTGCAAGGAGAGTTGAGGAAGATTAAGCCACCATCCTTTGATGGTGAAAGAGAAAGGGAATATGATGTTGAAGAATGGATGCTTGGACTCATGAGGTATTTTCAATTGCATAACTACCTATAAAACCTAAAATCTATAATTTCCACATACCATTTACATGGAAAAGAGGTTATGTGGTGGGATCAACTTAAGAAAGTTGAACACATAAATGAGGGAAGAATCACTTAGAAACAATTCAAGAAATATTTTTAGTAGGAGCACCTTTTAGAGAAATTTTATGAAAACAAAATGCAGGAGTTATTTGAACTCGGGTTGGGAAGCATGACCATGGAAGAATATGAGAAGAATTTATTGGGATTGTTGAAGTATGTATAATTTATAAAGGATGGAAAAGTGAAGATACAGAGGTTTTTGAGTGGACTTCCTTCATTTTATAAAGAGAAGACTCAATATGATGAACCCATGACATTTGATGAGACCATCAGGAAGGCTAAGTACCTTTATGATCAAGGCAAGGGAAGATAATCCATGAAGAAATCTTGGAAGGATAAGAAGAACGATATCTATGATTAGATAAGGAAGGAATTCAAACCTCCTTTCAACATAAACAACTCTAATAAAAACCAACAAGATCAATCTTCTAAAGATGAATCCAAGAAAGAAGATTCCTTGGGGAAAATAGGAAGACCACCAATCCAATGTTGGGGGTGAAAATAAAATCACCTATACAAGTATTTCCCTCATAGAGGAGATAAAGAGAATACCATACACAACATCCAAGAGGCTACAACAATAGAGGACATGGGCGGAATATCTGCATCCTTATAGGATCGACAAGTAGAGTACCAATCTGATATGATCGAAGTGGAAGGTAAGATCACTAATCATCTTGTTTCTATTTTAATTGTTTAAGGAGAAAGTAATTGTTACATTGATCCTAAAATAGTGGATAGATTACATTTGGATAAAAGTAATATTGAAAAGTCAAGTTTGGTTCAACTAACCACTGGAACCAAAAGAAGGATCAATGAGGTTGTTAGAAGTTGTCCAATAAATATGAATGGAGTGAGTACTAATGCTAATATGAATATCATCCCATTAGGATCTTAAGATATCCTAATTGGAATGGATTGGTTGGACCAGCACCATGCTATCCTAGATTATCATAACAAGACCTTTACATGTCTTGATTAAGAAGGAAAACAAAAAACTGTGAAAAGAATTCCAAGACCCTTTTCTATAAGGGAGATTTCATCCATACAGTTGAAGAAATGTTTTAGGAAAGGATGTCAATTGTATGCAGCTCATGTTGAAGAGTCAGAGAAGAAAAAATGGACAATCCTTGAATATTTCCTAGTACTGCAAGAGTTTGAAGATGTATTCCAATAAATACCAGGATTTCCACTGAAAAGGGAGATATATTTATCTAATGATTTAGTACCAGGAGATTCCCTAGTATCAAAAGCACCTTATAGAATGAGTACACCTGAATTGAAGAAATTACAAATGTAGTTGGAAGAGTTTTTGAAAAAAGGGTACATACGTCCAAGTGTTTCACCTTGGGGAACACCAATACTCTTTGTCAAAATAAGGATGTAACATTGAGTCTATGTATTGACTTTATATTGTTGAATAAATCCACAGTGAAGAAAAAATACCCTCTACCCAAAATTGATGACCTCTTTGATCAACTAAGAGGAGAAAATATATTTTCAAATATAGACTTTACATCAGGATACCATCAGGTAAGAATCAAGGAATAATACATCAATAAGACAACATTCAGAACTAGGTATGGAGATTATGAGTTTGTAGTGGTGGCCTTTGGACTAACCAATGCACCAGTTGTCTTTATGTGCTTAATGAATGTCATATTCAGAAATTATTTGAATAAGTTTGTCATTGTGTTCTTGGATGAAATACTTATTTATTCTAAGTCTGAGGAAGAGTATGAACATCACTTGAGGTTGGTGTTGCAAGTTCTAAGGGAACATCATTTGTATGCCAATATTAGTAAGTTTTCATTTTACCAAGAACAAATCCATTATTTGGGGCACATCATTTAAGAACAAGGTATAGCAGTAGATCCATAAAATATTGAATCCATTAAAGGATGGACAACACACATGAATGTTTCATAAGACATATATTTTATGGGATTATTGAGATACTATAGGAGATTTATAGAATGGTTCTCTAATATTGCTCATGCCATCACTTCTTTAAAAAATAAGGGAATCAAATTTGAATGGACAGAGGAGTGTGAAGAGAATTTTAACTTATTAAAATAATTACTTACTAGTGTACCTATTTTAAAGATTGTTGACCCAAATGATAATTTTTTGGTATGTACAGATGCATGCAAAGATGAACTTGGTGGAGTCCTCACTCATAATGGACATGTCATTGTTTATGAGTCTAGAAAGATCAAAGAACATGAGAGGAATTATGACACACATGATTTGGAGTTTGTTTCCATAGTTCATGCATTGAAGATGTGGAGACATTATCTCATGGGAAAGATATTTGAGTTAAGGACAAACCATAGTGGTCTGAAATATCTTTTTGAACAACCAACTTTGAATACTAGGAAAACAAGAAGGATAGATTTTTTAAGTAAGTATGACTTTGACATCAAGCATATCAAGGGAAAATAAAATAAATTTGTTGATGCAATGAGTAGAGTACATCTCATGCATGTTACAATTGATAGTATGCATCAGTCAGATTTAAAGAGCATAAATTTAGATGTTGTTGTTACATATTAGCATTACCCACATGTAAAAGAAATATTACAACAAGAAAATATACAACCGAAAATTAAAGAGCATGAGATTAAGGAAGATGGATTACTTATGCATAAGAATAGAATTTATGTTCCTAGTTCCAGAGAACTTAGGAATTTGGTGTTAAACAAAATGCATAACGTTCCACATTCCAGACATCCTGGTTACCAAAAAACAATTGCAGCAGTAAGAGGCCAATTCTTTTGGCTAGGAATGAAGAAGGATGTTGTTGATTACATTGCCAAATGTATGGAATGTCAGAGAGTAAAATTTGAGCATAGACAACTAATCGTTTTGCTTCATCCATTGCCAATTCTAGAGAAGAAATGGGAAGTGGTGACCATTTATTTTATAATTAAATTTCCCAGGACAACAAGGCAACATGATTCCATAATGTTAGTTTGTTGGGTATGTGTTATATTCTTTGCATGTGTGTGTGTGGGCGCGTCAGATTCGACAACTGTGTCTGTTGATCCCTCTATTAGTGTTCTATGTTTCGTCTATGCTGGGAACTTTCCTAGTGGGGTTCCATTGGGGGGAGGTATGCCCCCCCTAATTACGCGCAACATTCGGGGTAGTGCCCCGAAATTGTTTTTGGTGGTTTTTTCTATTTTTAGTGGATTTTTCTATTTTTAGCGGTTTTCTAAATTAATCCCGAATTAAGGGATTAGGATTTTGGTATCTACCAAATAACTAAAAACATTGTATATATTGTATAGTGAATGGTGAAATTCGATATAATGAATATAAGAAAGGTTTTCCCAGTTGAGGGTTTCTGGTATAAAATCTTTGTGTACTCTGTGTATGAGCCATTGATTAAATTTTGTTTTTCTTAAGAATCTATATGAATTGCTTTACTTCATAGGTTTAAAACATACATAGTTGTGGGTAAATTGACAAAGGTTTCTCATTTTTTTCCTGTAACAATGAATCATACAATAGCTAATATTGCAAAAATTTACATGAAGGAAATTACTAGGTTTCATGGGATACTCAACATAATTGTTTTAGAGAAAGACACAAAGTTTACTTCAAATTTATGGAGGGGTTTATTTAAATTATTTGATACAAATCTGAATTTTATCACATCATATCATCCAAATTCATATGGGTAGAGAGAAAGATTCAACCAAGTTATTGAAGACATGCTGAGAATGTATGTGATGGATAAACCATCTAAGTGGGAAGATTAGTTGCATTTGGTTGAGTTGTCCTATAATAATGGGTATAAAGATTCATTGAAGAAGAGCCCATTTGAATATTTTTATGGTAGAAAATGCAATACTCCAATGAGTTGGGATAGCCCAATAGAAAAAGTAGTGCTTGGGCCAAAATTGATCAAGGACATGGAAGACCAAATGGTTAGAATTAAGCATAATTTAAAGGCAGCTCAAGAAAGACAAAAACGTTCATGCAGATAAGAACATGATAGCTAGAGAATTTAAAGTGGGGGAGCATGTTCTTTTAAAACTAAATCCTAGGAAGAGTTCATTGAAGTTGGGTAGTTGTACAAAGCTAGCACCCAAAATTGGTGGTCCATTTGAAATCTTAGACAAAATAGGGCCAGTTGCATACATGCTTGCATTATCTTCTTCCATGAATGTGCATAATGTATTTCATGTCTCTTTGTTGAAAAAGTATGTACATGATCCTAACCATGTTATTGAATGTCATTTGATTAAGGTAGAGCCAGAGGGATCCTTTCAGGCCCACCCAGTGCACATATTGAAAACAAAAAGTCAAAATTCTCCAGAATCGATTTATAGAGATGGTAAAAGTTCATTGGACCGGATATGATCATGAAAATGCTACTTGGGAGAATCAATATGCCATGTGAGTTGAGCTCCCATGAATTTTTTAATAAAATTTGAAATTTTGATTTTTGTTTTGTATATGCACTAAGGACAGTGCCAAAATAAGGGGGATAGGATTGTCATACCCCGGTTTTGAGTCCACGTATTAAATAATGTTTTTTTTTATTCGATGAAAGTTTGGAGTGACCAAACAATTAAATAGGCCAACTTTCCTAGGAAATGTAATGTTTTGATAATTATTAATAATAAAATACATCATTGATTTCTAGATAGACAAGGACAATAGATATAGGGGGATATGATTCCATGTGAGAGGGAGATTAAAGGGGATAATTCTTTTATTATATTTTATTTACCCAAAATGGCTTTAATGGAGACACATGGCTACATGAGCTTCTTCGGGGAAGGCCATGTGGTTCTTGATTCCCAAGTAAATATATAAATGCATCTTGTGGGTTGTTTGAGGGTTCTTCTCCATTCACACTTTCACTCATTCATTGTTTCTTATTCATCCTTGGTCTTAGAGGGGGAAAGGAAAAACAAATTGCTGGGAGAGAAGCCATTATTGGATGGTTGTAGTGACTTCTGGTGTATTCTAGCATCAAATTAATGGATGCATGCCTAATATGCATTAAAATGTACTAAATTTTATTCACAACTATGAGTCTTGAGATTCCCAACATGGAGATTCTTAACCAGATGCACTGGAGCCCTGGAAGGAGGTGGACATCCTGAGGGAATGCGTGGAAGAGAAGGGGGTCCATTCTCTTGGGTTGTACATGTTGGAAGAGAAGAGAGTTGGTGTACTTTGTATTGTTTTGTGTTGATAAACTTGTGAGTTCTTGAGTTTTTACTAGTTTGGGAAGTTGAGTGACACCCTAGAACCGTTCTTGTGGACTCATATCCCTAGCTTGAGGGTGGCTTGTTGTTGAGACTTGGAACAATAGTGTCAATGGTTAGGTGGAATATCCTTGGTATGCATCCAATTGGTGAATGTTTTTATTAATATAAGTTCTCGTTGTCATGTGTTTCTCTGCTTATATATTTATTTTCGTTGTGTATTAATTTATTGTCTCTTAGATCCGTATTTATAATATGCATGCTTGTTGGTTATTGTTGTGCATGGCATGTTTAAACATTCTTTTATGTGGTAGCATGATATTGATTATTGCATGTGTTATTATGGTGTCCTTCCATGCTTCTTTATTAATTAAATGGTATCATAAATTCGAAATCAGTTAAGAAGTGAGTTTTGGAGGTAGAGTGTCTGGCTTGTGGGTGGGTGGGTATGTCACACTAGAACTAGTATTTTTCTGAATAAAACACAATGTCATTTTTTCACTAAGGTAAATTTCTTAAAACATTAACATGGGAAATTATGGGTAGAGTTATCACATGGGCCTTTTCCAAACACACTTCTAGGACCTTACATAACTTAATTATTCTTCTCATTTTTTATTTTGATCCCCCATAAAAAAAATTCAATGTTTCCCTGAATGGATTTAGGAAGTGATATGAAACTTTCCATAAAAACTCTAATTGGGACTCAAATCGATGAACCATGAATTGCGTTAGAGTACCGACATAAAATTACAGCTAGAGGCAACCATCTCCTATGATTTGTTTGTTTATAAAATGTTTTATTTGATAAAATTTGGAATTGTGGTTTTGTTCAGTAAGAGACAATGAAAATTTTGCACTAATGGTTTATTTTTCAAAACACTAGCTTAGGAAATTGTGGGTAGAGTGCTCACATAAATATTGGCCAAACATACTTGTAGGATCTTATTGAACTCAATTATGCCACTTAGTTTGGATTTTGTGCCCCTAGACCAAATTCTAAAAGTGTCTCTAGATGGCTTTAAGAAGTGAGTTGCAACTTGACATAAAACTCTAACCATCAATTTGATCGATGAACTATCGATGGAATTGGAATATTGAAAATGGATTATATATCTAAGAAATCCTCTCCTTTATTTTCATTACTAGGAAAATATTTTATTCAAAGATGTCTGGAACTAGGGTTGTGCTAAGTAAGAGACAATGCATATTTTGCACTAATGATCATTTTTTCAAAAATCTAGTTTCGATGATTGTGGGTAGTGAGATCACATTTTTATTCACTAAGCACACTTGTAGTATCTTACAAAAATCTATTATGTTTCTCAATTTGTATTTTTAACCGCCAAACCAAATTCTCAATGTGTCCCTGAATGGATTTAGGAAGTGAGATGCAATTCCCCATAAAAATCCAATCAGGACAAAGATCGATGAACCATATATTAAGTTATAATATTAACATCAAATTATAGGTAGGTAAATCCTTATCCTATGATTCCATTTTCTAGAAAATATTTTATTTGATGATCTTTGGAACTAGGGTTTTTCTCAGTAAGAAACAATGCAATTTTTACACTAAGGGTTGATTTAAAAAAAAACAATCTTAGGAGACTGTGGGTAACATGCTTACATCAATATTTTCCAAACAAACTCATAGGATCTTACAAAAATCCATTATGCTTCTCGGTTTTTATTTTGTTCCCTCGAAGTAAATTCTCAATGTGCCCCTAAATGGCTTCATGAAGCGAGATCCGATTCGACATAAATGTCTAACCAAGACACATATTGATGAACTGTTGATTCCATTAGACTCATGACATTGGATTATGGATTAGGGAACCCATATCCTATGATTCCATTCTTGAATTTGTTTTTATTCTATGATCTATGGAACTAGGGTTTCTCTCATTAAGAGACAGTGAAATATTTTCCTTAAAGGTTAATTTTTCAAAACATTGGCTCAGGAAATTGTGGGTAGTGTGATCAAGTTAGCATTGGCCAAACATACTTGAAAGATATTACGAAACTCAATTATTCTACTTGGTTTGAATTTTTGTCCCCAAGATCACATTCTCGATGTGTCCCCTAATGGATTTAGGAAGCAAGTTGAAACTCACCATAACTCTCTAATTTTGACTCATTGGACTCGTGACATCGGATTACAACTAGGGGAACCCTTGTCTTATGATTCCATTACCTATAAAGTGTTTTATTTGATGATGTCTAAAACTATGGTTTTTTTGAGTAACGAACAATGCAATATTTTCACGAAGGGCCTATTTTTCAAGACACTGGCTCAGGTGATTGTGGGTAGTGTTCTCATGTGGACCTTGGCCAAAAACAATTGTAGGAGCTTACAAAACTAAATGATGCTACATAGTTTGTATTTTTGGCCCCCATACCAAATTATCAATGTGCCCCTGAATGGATTTAGGAAGTTATTTGCAACTTTCCATAAAACTCTAATTACAACTCAAATCAATGATCTTGTTATACCCTTATTTCCCACCATAGGGAGACATGGATGACCCCTTCATTATTTATTGTTGAGACACACTCTTGTACCTTTTAAGTTCACTAATTTTGAGGGAGTTCACACTCTAAGCCACTAGTAGAGCATGATTGGTCGTGGGATGCATCACTGACAACACACAACTAATCTCTGGTTGCACTATTGACATCATGTGACTGCCCTTGTAGCCTTCTAAAATTGGTGAGTTTTGAGGAGATCAACACTAGGTGAATTGTTTTTCTCATGATATGACCTTTGGAACTCTCAATACATTCAAGTTTCACAAATTTATATAGATCTGGAAGCATCCCCTACCCTCCTCCACCAATATATATAAAGAATGCCTTCCAAGGGTAAGACGAGAAAGAATCATTTATAGGTACATGTTGTACAAATTTCATAGTAGCTCTTCTACAAAGATCGTTCTTCATATGCAGCTAACATTTCTTGTGTGAGGGCTAAGGAGGAGTTGGAGCAAGGGCCCAGGGAGGAATTATTTCATGACTCAAGGTATTTTTTATTATTCATGTACTATTTCTCCATTTCCATTTTAAATATAGATCAGTATGGTTTTCCCCTTGTAGTGCTTGTGTATTCAGTAATTGATACTTTCTTGTGAAATATATAATTTTTCCTTGAGTATATTATGCTAGATTTGGTTTAGATTTTCACTCCTAAAGATTGAACAAGTTTGATAAGGAAGATGGATTTAGATATTTGGTGTTTCACTAGCTAGGAACACGCGAGGACAACCTTAAAAAATAAGTGATGTCTTTCCATCCCACTTTAATAGAATAATTAGGACAAATATGGCACGATCTAGGGAGAACCTTATTGTTATATATCTTGCTATCTATATTGTATCAAGGATATATCCAAGGGAGAAATCTCCTATTCGTAGGAGGGAAATCTCTGCAAATAGAACTCACAAATCCACTGGGGAAGGATCTTTGATTCTTCCTTAGTTTTTTATTTCCCTTTATTTTTGGTATTTTGAAACTTCATTGTAGCTGTTAATATTCCTCATCACTCACTGAGGGAGAATATCTTTTAGATCTTCTAGATATGGTTGTTTTTACCCAAGTTTTGCAGATGGTTGTGCCTAAACAATTCATACCAAAGAGACCAGTTCATAGTTGCATATAGTAAAACCCACAACATCCTATAGAATGGTTTCTAGATGCAATACATATGGACCAAAACCACTCCTGTAGATGAATGTTTTTCAAAATTCTCTGAATGTTTCGTGGTCAAATTTGTGTTTTCCTGATCTTGTGAGCCTGTCAAATATCTAATATCCTAGATAATCCATGTTTGAACCTCT
>SNQJ01S0001942.1:123816-137652 GCA_010110895.2 Picea sitchensis | reverse complement strand
GAACCATTGTGTTTGTTTATCAGAGAAAAAGCAATGAAGGTAGCCTTCCAATTTTTTTTTCACTATTTCAGTTTGTCCATCAAATTGAGGATGATAGGATGAGATATGAGCCAATTGAGTACCCAAACAAGAAAATAAGTTTGTCCAAAAATGTCCAATGAAGATGGGATCTCTGTCACTTACAATAATCTTTGAGATGCCATGTAGCTTTTGAACTGTCTCCATGAATAAGGTGGCAACTGTACTGGCTTTGAAGGGATGAGAGAGTGCAAAAAAGTGTGCATACTTGGTGAGTCTATCAACAATCACCATGATGCCACTCTTTCCTTCAAAATTTGGTAACCCTGTTATGAAATCCATTGAAACCTCCTCCCATCACTGACTTGGGAAGGCTAATGGTTGTAAAAGACTTGGGGTCTTAATTGTTTCCACCCTATTTTGTTGGCAAACCAAACATTATGCGAAAAACCTTTGAACATCAGTTTTAAGGCCATCCCAAAAAAATTCCTTCTTGACCCTATGGTAGGTTTTCAAAAATATCGAGTTCCCTCCCACTGGAGAGGTGTGAAATTCCAATAGTACCTTTTGTTTGAGTTGGGAGTTCTTACATAAATATAAGCGATATTTGTACCATAGTAAATCATTTTTCCATGTAAATGTATCTGATGCACTGGAATCCTACTGCAACCTTTGAATGCGAGTCCACACTTTTTCATCATTCTTCCATTCATCCCTTGCTTCTATTATCCAATTGGGTTGGATGATCGAGATAACATAGAGAAAGGCCTCACTATCTTCATCCTTTCTTGAAAGTGCATCTGCCACAACATTTTGCTTCCCTTTTTTATAGATGATTTCAAAATCATAACCGAATATCTTGGTCACCCATTTTTGTTGTTCTTCTGAAGGTAGTCTTTGTTCCAAGAAGTATTTAATACTATCATGATCTGTTTTGACCTTGAAGTGCCTACCTATTAGGTAAGGACACCATTTCTTCAATGCATGTAGTATTTCCATCATTTCCTTCTCATAAATGGGTTTGTGTAAGTCCTTTCCCTTGAGTGTCTTTCAAAATCCAGGGGCCTTCCTTCTTGCATTAGGATAGTACCAATTCCATTTCCCGAGGCATCACATTCCACAATAAAGGTTTTTGTGAAGTCTGGAGTGGTCAAGCCAAGAGATTTGCATATTGTTGTACCCTAGGTTTGCATCCCATTCCTCTCTTCTCTTTTTCCCTATTCCTTCATCAAATTTTACTCTTTTGGTTGGTTAAGTCATCTTCCCGTTATTGAGTGACTTGGTTCTTATTCAGTTTTTTTTTCCTGGTTTGAGTCTTTGCACATTTCTGTTCTGTTTTTCTTGAAAGGATGAAATACATGTTGGATTTGGTTTGAATTACTTGTCATCATATTTTCCATTGATCCAGCTCACCACAGGTTGACCAAGCCTTTTTGTATACACAGGAAACGCCCATGGACAAATGCAACCATTCAGAATGGTCATTTTCGGGCCAGGATTGCCAAAATGAACAAGAAAATTTTCAACGGTAAAGATCCACCAAGAAAATCATATCAATGATTGTCGTCCATGAGGGGGTACAAAATTGCGAGGATTTTAACACTAAGAGTCATCATAAGTCCCGAACCCCCGAAGTATTTAACACAACTTAAGCTCAGGTTAATTAATGATAAGCACTCGGTGATCACTTCGACAATTTTCCTTCGGGAGATTGACATACTTCACATCCACAAATTCCCACAGACCCAAAGCCCGAACTCCCAGAGACACGAAGAGAATCTAGGTTGTTCATCTATCAGGACATGCACCGAAGTACCGGAGAGCCAAAGGGCCGAAGTGTTGAAGAGATTAAATCCCGAAGTCCTGAATCAAATCTAGACCATTCATCGATCATGACACGCGACGACAGATCATTTACTTCGACAATTTTCACTTCAGGAGTTTTCCAAGCACAAACTTTTGAAACCTCTGAAGCCCGAAGTGCCGAAAACCCAGAACAAATCAGGACCATGCATCAACGGAGACACATGGAAGTAGATCGTCCACTTTGGGATTTTTCCTCCAGGAGATATTCATGCTTCACATTTGAAACTCCCGAAGCCCAGATTTCTGAAGAGAATCTGGACCGTTCATCCATCATGGCATGTGGCGATAGATCTCTCACTTCGAAGTTTTTTTTTCCTCCGGGAGATGTTTTATGTTTCATATTCAAAACAGCCGAAGCCTGAAAGTCCGAAGTGAATTTGCATCATTGATCCGAGGTCAACGAGAACCGTCAATCCTCGCAGCAAGTAAATTCCACCCAGATCTTGAATCCTAATCAGATCGATGACTATAGTTCATTGTGGGGATGCAAACTGCTCGAGTGTTAATTTTCCTAAGCGGTCCTGCAATTGGAATCATTGTATTTTTGGAAGGGTACATGGAAGATTGTTGTGGATTGCAGGCCCAAAGGTGGTCTGAATCTAAACCACCCTCAACATCTCCTGCAATCACGTGCTTGAATGACATCAGATCACTGTGTCACCTCCATGTCACCTCCACTCATCCACTCACTACTCTCGCTCCTCTCACCACCCGACACTTTTCCTCCATTAACGGAAACACTGATATCCATCGGCGGTGGCCCACCTCTCCATATTAACGGTCCTCATCACAACTCATACCCCCCTTGACCATTCTACCTTTAATGGTGGGGGGGGAGGGGTCTGAGTAAGTATTTTTCCCACCGTGGGCTCTAACTAATGTGGCGGCTCCTCGATAACTTGAACCCCCCCTCTTTNAACCCCCCCTACGAGTTCCTCCCAAGTTGTTTTTCAATACCGCATCCTCTCACCTTTCACTACCTATTCTCCACTCACTTCCTGACCTACTCACACCTCCTCTCACTATGTCATCTATCTTCACATGTCATATATCCTCATGTCCACTCATCTCGTCTCCTGATTGGATGCTTGCCTCCACATCTCCCCTCATGGCCGATGGGCTGAAAACCATTCCAGCAAAACTATTCCATAGGTATAGATGGCAGCTAGCGGGGTCAATACAGAGTGTGCTTGGCTTCCAAAAGATCAGGCATAGACAGAGAGTTAAGTCTTAGTCACAGGTCGACGCAGACATGCCATCGTTCAACATAGAGCTCTTCTTTGTCACTCTGAGGCCTATTTTCGGCCCCTTAGTTCCTCCATCACATACATTAGTTATGTCGTAAAGACAGTAGTAGTTTTATTTGATTAAGTCCAACGTTTTCCTAGATTAGAGGCAAGAGTGGTCTTCCGTGTGTGATAAGAGGCACTCTTGTTGATTAAGTCCATTGTCTTAGTGAAGTTAATTATTTGATTTATGAAGAATTCCCTAAATTTAGGTCTCAGTCCCCTAAGGACGAGAGCCTCTACAACTCTTTTAAATAGTTAGTTTTTGGATATTGTAAAGGTCGGGTTTTTTAGGAAACAATAGAAATACAACAGATTGGTTGGACCTATTTTATGCACGGATTAAAGCTCTCTACCCATTGAACATACTCTTGATGAGAATGTTTCTTTCAACTCTTCATTTGTTTTCATTCTTATCTTGAATACAGTTTTTGATTTGTGCAACATACATTTCATTTCCTTTCAGCTATTGTATGACTTATTTATTGATATGCAGACTGTCAAACAACTAATGTTTCGGTGAATATTTTTTTTCTGCAACCTGTGGGAGTTATTGTGTTTTGATACAAGTTTGATGTCTTGAAATGATATTTTAAGTTTTGAACTTCTTAGAGAAGATTATTCATTGAGTAGTTTGTTGTTTCTCTCTGTTTTCTATTATTTCATTGATCTGTGATTAGTGTGCTATCATCCAAGGAGGGTCCTCATCCATATCGTTTTACCAATCCAAAATTTCCTTTGTCTTGATATAATAACCCTCTGACCAACCAACAAAAATTTAAAAGAAGAAATCATTCTAAACCGATAGGTGGCCTAGATTTTCCCTTTAGCAGTCAGGTGTAGACCTTAGGACCAACATCTTCTGGCGCCGTTGTCGGGGAATGGAGTAACGAAATATATTTACCTGGGAGAACGAAAATTGATCATCTCTTAAATTTGATGGTGAATAAATATCAGACACAGACAGACTGCCATATTTCACCCGATGACTTCATTGAGTAAAATTTAAAGAAGAATTACTAGCACCCAGAAAGGGATTCAACAAATCGAAATTTGAAAAAATCAAAGCCAAGAAGGCTGATTATAACCCTGAGAATAAAACAGTAGGCTCTGAGCTAGAAAGGAAACTTAGGAAATCCACTATAGCTCAGAGATATGGTTCCCCCCTCAAGGGAAAAGCTACACACGAAGAGAATACTTCAAACCATCATCACGAGCAACTTGAATTTGCTAGCCCTAAGAATCATATTTCCAAAGGGGATCAGACATCTCCTACTCTTGATTCCTCGTCAGCATCCAGTCCTGTATCTCCCACAAATTTGCAGATTCCTATTGTTCAAGCCATGGCCGTTAATAGGATGGATGTCATAATTGCTGCTAGATATGCACCCTTAGTGCTACCTGTTGTTTTACATGCACTCCCAACCACAGATTACATGAAATATCTACCAAGATATAATGGGGAAGGTGAAATAACTTCTGAAGAACATTTGGTAGCCTTTTATAGTTTTGCAGACAACTTTAACATTGATTATTCATATGTGTGGATGAGGTTGTTTGTACAGAGTTTGGATGGGGAGGTCAAAAAATGGTTTAGGAGTCTTCCTCCAGCCTCCATTGTCGATATTGAGGTGTTGGACAAATATTTCATAAATAAATGGGGAGATAGGATAGATTATCTCTATTACATCACTGAATTTGGGGCTCTAAAGAGAAAGAATGGTGAATCTATTTCAGGCTTCACCAAGAGATTCAATAAAATATATGGTAGAATCCCAGATGAAATCAAACCAATTGAGGCCTCCACCAAGATCACTTATTCTAATGCAATTGATGCAGAATCATCCCTCCTCCTGAGAGAGAGACAAGGTCAACCAAACTGTTGTCCATGTAGGAAGAAACCATTGAGGTTGAATCTAATATTTTGGCATCAGACAGATTGAAGACTAGGTATGATAAAGAGAAGAAGAAAAAGAGAGAGGATGCCCCTGCCTCCTCTAACCCATCTACATATGATCCAAAACTTGAGGATATGACCAAGACTTTGAAGGATATGACTTCTGAGATAGCTAAGCTAAAATGGGAATCCAAACAACCAAACAAAACTTTTCAAGGGGTTGGTAATAGAAATCAGAACCAATTTAGAAGGCCTAATGATGCTCCTCAAGTAATGCAGATAGAAAGGAGAAATGTTGATGATCAAAGGGTGGTACCCCCTTTCCAAAAAAATCAGATTGAGGAGATAGATGCGTACAATGATTTTTGTGGATGATACTATTGTGCTTTTCAATGAGACAAATTATTATACCAGTCATTTAACATGGAAATAATATGAGGTAGCTCAGTTGTCAAATCAATTTGATGATTAGATAGAGGAGGAGGGAGTTATTCAAGGTCAACTTAAGAAGAAATATGATTTGAGGATGAGAAATGGAGCTTCCAAAGGCACTACCTATGATCAAAGAAAACAAGCAGAAGTTCCTCCCAAGCCAAATCCAAATAAAGGTATGTCATCTAAAACTCAGTCATCTCCACTATCAAAACCTCTTTCCCCTAAAACAAAGGAATCCGATAAGACACCAAACTCTTTCATCCTGGAACATGAGCCGAGAAAAATCAAGATTCCTGCCCCTTTAACAGAATTGTTAAAAGATGAACCTTTCAAGAAATCCATCATGAAAGTTCTGCAACCAACTCCTTCTAGTGTATCTTTCAATGTCATTAGTCTACAGGATGAAAACCCATCCATTACTGTGGGTCCAGACATTGAGGATGGCTCTTATGCTTTTCCTCTTTTCTATATATCTCTGAATGTCCATGATAATATCCTTCACAAATTTCTTATGGACTCAGGAGCCTCTCACAATGTCATGCCCAAAGTTGTTATGGAAGAACTAGGTATGGATATTACCAAGCCTTACCAAGACCTATATTCTTTTGATTCTAAGAAATTAAAATGACTAGGCTTGATAAAGGATATGGTGGTTTCTCTAGAAAAATTACCCATGAAGAGTGTAGTGATGGACATTGCGGTGGCCGACATTCCCCCAAATTTTGGCATGCCCTTATCCAGAACTTGGGCTAAGAAGGTTGGAGGATCATTGCAAATGGACCTCACATATGCCACCATTTCTGTGTTTGGTGGTGAGCACAGGAGGCTATAAAGAGAGGTAAGGTTAGCCTACATAGTTAGTGATCATTAGAACCCAAGCAATCACCCCATTTATGTTGTTGAGGATGGGATGGGTTCTTCTTTTTTTCATTTAAATGATGATGAACCTGAAACATTAGTTAGCCAACACAGAGAGAAGTTGATGACTGGTCAACAAAACAATGTGTGTAAGATGTATTTTGATGGATCTTCATCAAAACAAGGATCTGGTGCAGGTATTCTCCTCATTTCCCCTTCAAGAGAAGTAATAACCCTCTCTTATAAGATAGAGTTTGAGACTACTAACAATATAGATTAATCTGAAGCTCTGGTATTGGGATTGAGGGATGCCAAAGACATGGCCATTGATTTTTTATCATTTTTTGGTGATTCTGAGTTGGTCATCAATCAAGTGAGGAATATCTATCAAACTAAGAAACAAAGGCTCAAGTAGTACAAGAATGAGGTATGGGATTTGATCGATAATTTATTTCTAGAATTTAACATTTCTTTCATTCCCAGAGAACAAAATCAGAAGGTTGATTCTCTAGCCTTAGTTTCCAGTATGTTCAAGCCTCCCATTGGCCCAAATATTAAATATCAAGTGGAAATAAAACATAGAACAACCATACCAGACAACATAAAGCACTGGAAAGTCTTTAGTGATGATTTAGGGCTGCATAAATTTATACACACCATTGATGAATTCTCTAATATCTCAATCGATCAAGAAAGTCAAGAAGATGAAAATAGGAAATTAGAAGATCAACAATTTTCTCATCTACTGAAGACAGTGGTTGGTCATGATATTGTGGAGATGAAAACCAATCACATTCTGAGAGGACTAGTTCCATTGGAAAGATTGTTTGACAGCAATGATGTTTACAAAGGAACTTCCATGAAGAATCAAGAAGAGGAGGTTACAGAGTGCAATATTGAGACCAATGAGAATCCCAAGATCATCAATTTGTCCAAAGCATTAGCTGCAAAACAAAAAGACAGTTATGTCAATCTCATTAAAAATTTTGCTGATACTTTTGCATGGTCCTATGAAGATTTGAAGACATTTGATACTGACATCATCCAACACAAGATCCCTCTAAAAACTGGCTCCAAGCCATTCAGATAGAAGATTAGACAATTTAATCCCATGTTAATGTCTATAATTGAGAGAGAGCTAAAAAGGATGTTTGATTCCAAGATTATTGTACCATTGAGGTATTCAAACTGGGTGGCCAACTTAGTGCATGTACGAAAGAAAAGTGGGGAGATACACTTATGTGTTGATTTCATAAATCTCAACAAGTGTTCTTTGAAGGACAATTACCCCCTCCCCAAGATGGATCATATTTTACAGAGGGTGGTATGTGCACACTAGATTTCCTTGTTGGATGGATACTCTAGTTATAACCAAATAGCAGTTTGTGAGGAAGACAAAGAAAAGAAAACATTCACCACCCCATGGGGAACATTCATGTATGAGAAAATTCCCTTTGGGCTCATGAATGCAGCAGCCACTTTTCAGAGGGCTATGGACATAGATTTTGTGGGGGAGAAAGATAAATTTATGGTCATATACCTAGATGACATTACCATTTTCTCCAAGTCTAATGAGGAACATTTGCAGCATTTGGAGTAGGTTTTCAAGAAATGCAAGAGGTATGGGATATTTCTCAATCCTAGTAAGTCTCACTTTGCCACGCCAGAAGGAAAGCTCTTGGGCCATATCATATCAGCGGGAGGCATAAAAATTGATCCAAAGAGGGTTTGTTCCATTCAACAAATCGATATGCCCAGAAACAAAAAAGTTGTCCAGTCTTTTATTGGTAAGATAAACTTCCTCAGATGTTTTGTGCCAAATTTTGTTGAAATTCTGAAGCATATTACTAACATGTTGAATAAATATGTTGTGATAAAATGGTCCTTGGAGGAAAAATTATCTTTCCAAAAAATCAAGCAATCTTTAGTTGAATAACCTGTATTGGCCAACCTTGAGTATACCAAATATTTCTTCATATTTTCCTTTGCCTCAGAGGAAACAATTGTTGTTGTACTATTGCAGAAAAATGAGGAAGGGCATGAGAAACCAATAGCCTTTTTCTGCAGAGCCCTTCGAGATGATGATCTCAAGTATGATGTATTAGATAAGAAGGCTTATGCACTAGTCAAAGCACTCAAGGCCTTCAGGTTTTACATGCTATATTCTAGCATAACAGCCTTTGTTCCTAGCAGTAGTGTCAAAGAGATTATGGTCTAGCTAGACAACAAGGGGAAGAGAGGAAAATGGATTGTCAAGCTGTTGGATTATGATTTTCTCATAAATCCCACCAAGATGATCAAAGGGAAAGGACTGGACAAATTTCTATCAAAATCAAACTGCAAGGTGCTAGAGTTGCATCAAATATTCACCCAAATAGATGCACCCATCATACAGCATGGACAAGACAACTTGCAGGTATTTGAAAAATATTCCTCTTCACCTTGGTATAAAAACATCATCTATTTTCTAAAACATTTTTAATTTCCACCAGATGTGAAGAAGACAAAGGCGAGGTCTCTCAATTTGAAAGTCATCAAATTCTGCATTTCAAACCAGAGCTTGTATTGGAGGGATCCTACTGGCATTTTGTTAAAATGCCTTGATGGAGATAAAGCTAAACAAGTCATAGCAGAAATGAATAGAGGAGTATGTGGAGGGCACCAGCATTGGAAGGCCACAATGCTTAAGATCCTGAGGGTAGGGTACTACTGGCCCACCCTTTTATCTTATGTGTTTTTCACTGTTAGAGAATGCAATGAATGTCAGATGTTTGTAGGGAAACATAAGTTACTATCATTTCCCCAGAAACCTATCAAAGCCAGTAGTTTGTTTCAAAAATGGGGGTTATACTTCATAGGAGAAATAAATCCACCCTCTAGTGGAAAAAAAAAGTGGATCCTCACTGCCACCAACTACTTCACCAAATGGATTGAGGCTGTGCCCACCAGGAATTCCACTGACAAGGTAATCATGAATTTCCTAGAAACTAATATTTTTGCCAGATTTGGTTGCCCTAGTAAGATTGTAATAGACAATGCCCAAGAATTGAAGTCCAAAGCCATGATTGACTTATGTGGTAGTCACAACATTTCCTTGACACATTCCACACCCTATTACCCTCAAGGAAATGGCTTGACATACTCATCAAACAAGACTCTCATTAGGATCATTAAAAAGTTGTTAACTGAAAGAAAGAAATCATGGGACTCTAAACTCAAATGTGCCTTATGGGATGATAGAATCAACACTAATAAGTCTCTAGCAACCACACCATTCCATCTTTTTTATGGCATAGACGTTGTTTTTCCTACTCAGCTTGGTATACCAGTCCTGAAGTTCCTGCAGGAGGATATTGAGGAGCCCAATGACATCCAATGGAGGATCTTCCAGATTATAGAAGTTCAACAGAGAAGAGAGGCACTTGATCAGAGAACAGAGGCATACTAGAGCAAGATCAAATCGGCCTTTGATAAGAAAACCAAGAAGGATATTTTTCAGGAAGGTGACCTGGTTTTGAGGTGGGATGCCAGAAGGGATGACATATCCAAAAATGGTAAATTCGACAACCTCTAGTTTGGCCCTTTTAAGGTGATTGAAGTTATAGACAACAACCATTCATCCTGCACAATCTATATGATACAAAGATCTTTGGAGGCCCAGTAAGTGGGCGCTTCCTAAAACACTATTTTGTTTGAGGATGGGGGAAGGTCCTTCTTGTACCATAGACACTTTCCTTTATTGTTGATTTTGATTATTTAGTTGTGTTTGAATAAATACTCCATATCCAAACAAGTCACTAGGGTGTAGTTTCAATTTTTAATTCAATAAAATGCATGGTTGAGGGATAGTAACAGATACACAGGGATGACAGACAGAAATGAGGGTAAGTGATGAAAGGTAAGAGAGTTATCTAATCTCAAGGCACTGATCTACAGTTCTTATCACCTCACATGGACGAGCTATCCCCATTTGGAGCCAATGTTGTAACCTAGGTCTGCATCCCCTGCCTCTCTTCTCTTTTTCCCTATGCTTTCATCAAATTTTACTCTTTTGGTTGGTTAATTCATCTTCCCGTTACTGAGTGACTTGGTTCTTATTCATTTTTTTTTCCTATTTTGATTCTTTGCATGTTTAAGTTCTATTTTTCTTGAAAGGATGAAATATATGTTGGATTTGGTTCAAATTACTTCTCATCATATTTTCCATTGATTCATCTCACCACAGGTTGACTAAGGATTTTTATATACACGAGAAACGCCCGTGGACAAATGCAACCATTCAGAATTGTCATTTTCGGGCCAGGATTGCTGAAATGAACAAGGAGATTTTAAACGGTAAAGATCCACCAAGAAAATCATATCAACGACTGTCGTCCATGTGGGGGTGCAGAATTACACGGAGTTTAACACCAAGAGTCATCAGAAGTCCGAAACCCCTGAAGTATTTAAAATGGCTTAAGCTTGGGTTAATTAGTGATAAGCACTGGCTAATCACTTTGGCAATTTTCTTTCGGGAGATTGACATACTTCACATCTACAAATTCTTGAAGACCTGAAGCCTGAACTCCTGGAGACCTGAAGAGAATCTGGGCTGATCATCTATCAGGACATGCACCGAAGTCTCGGAGAGCCGAAGAGCCGAAGTGTTGAAGAGCTTAAATCCCAAAGTCTTGAATCAAATCTGGACCATTCATCGATCATGACACGTGATGACAGATCATTTACTTCCGCGATTTTTACTTCAGAAATTTTCACTTCAAGAGTTTTCCAAGAACAAACATTTGACTCTCCCGAAGCCCGAAGTGTCGAAAACCCGGAACAAATCAAGACCATCAATCAATGGAGACACGTGGAAGAAGATCATCCACTTAGGGATTTTTCCTCTGGGGTCTCTTCACGCTTCACATTTAAAACTCCCGAAGCCCAAATTTCTGAAGAGAATCTAGACCATTCATCCATCATGGCACATGGCGACAGATCACTCACTTCAGAGTTTTTTTTCCTCCGAGAGATGTTTCATGTTTCATATTCAAAACACCCGAAGCCTGAAAGTTTGAAGTGAATCTGGACCATTGATCCGAGGTCAACGAGAACCGTCGATCCTCGCAGCAGGTAAATGTCACCCAAATCTCGAACAGATCGACGACTATAGTTCATTACGGGGATGCAAACTTCTCGAGCATTAATTTTCCTAATCGATCCTGCAATTGGAACCATGGTATTTTTAGAAGGGTACGTGGAATATTGTGGTGGATTGCGAGCCCAAAGGCAGTCTGAATCCAAACCACTCTCAACAGCTCCCACAATCACGTGCTTTAATGACATCAGATCACCGCGTCACCTCCATGTCACCTACACTCATCCACTCACTACTCTCTCTCCTCTCACCACCCGAAACTTGTCCTTCGTTAACCCCCATGCTGATCTCCATCGGTGGTGGCCCACCTCTCCAGATCAATGGTCCTTATCATAACTCATACCCCCCTGACCATTCTACCTTTAACGGTGGGGGGGTCCAAGTAAGTAGTTTTCCCACCGTGGGATCTACCTAATGTGGCGTCTCCTCAAGAACTAGGANTCAATAAAGCCTCCTCTCACCTTTCGCCACTTGTTCTAAACTCACTTTCTGACCTACTCACACCTCCTCTAACTATGTCATCTGTCTTCACACGTCATCTACCCTCGCGTCCATTCATCCTGTCTCTTGATTGGATTATCAACTCCACATCTACCCTCATTCCCGATGGGATGAAAACCATTCCAGGGAAGCTATTCCATAGGTACATATGGTAGCTAACAGGGTCAATACAAAGTGTGTTTGGCTTCTGAAGTCTCAGGCATAGAAAGAGAGTTAAGTCTTAGTCACAATTCGACGCAGATTAGTTCCATAAACACGTCAACAAACTCTACTCATGCAACTGGTTATCTCTAGTGGCCTCCAATCACTCACAGACACACCATCGTTCAACACAGAGCTCTGCTCTGTCACTCCGAGGCCTATTTTCGACCCCTCATTTCCTCTAGCACATGCATCAGTTTTGTCGCAGAGATAGTAGTAGTTTTATTTGATTAAGTCCAACATTTTCCTAGATTAGATGGAAGAGTGGTATTATGTGTGTGATAAGAACCACTCTTGTTGATTAAGTCCATTGTCTTAGTGAAGTTAATTATTTTATTTATGAACAGTTCCCTAAATTTAGGTATCAGTCCCCTAACGACGAGAGCCTCTACAACTCTTTTAAATAGTTAGTTTTTGGATATTGTAAAGGTCATATTTTTTTAGCAAAGAATAGAAATACAACAGACTGGTTGAACCTGTTTTATGCATGGATTAAAGCTCTCTACCTAGTGAACATACTCTTGATGACAGTGTTTCATTCAACTCTTCATGTTTTTTCATTCTTATCTTGAATAAAGTTTTTGATTTGTGCAACGTACATTTCATTTCCTTTCAGCTATTTTATGACTTATTTTTACTTATATGCAACCTATTAAACAAATAATTATTTGGTGAAGATTTGTTTTCTTCAACCTATGGGAGTTATTGTGTTTTGATACATGTTTGATGTCTTGAAATGATATTTGAAGTATTGAACTTCTTGCAGCAGATTATTCATTGAGAAGTTTGTTGTTTCTCTCTATTTTCTATTATTTCACTGATCTGTCATTAGTGTGCCATCAACCAAGGAGGGCCCTCATCCATATCATTCTGCCAACCCAACCTTGCCTTTGTATTGATAGAATAACCCTCTGAACAACCAACAAAAAGTTAAAAGAAGAAATCATTCTAAATGGATAGGTGGCCTGGCTTTGCCCTTTAGCAGTCAGGTGCAGACCTTAGGAACAACACACATCACCTCTTTAAGTTGTTCAAAAGATTTAGTTTCCTCTAGAGTCCAAAAAAATGCATCCTTATTAGTTACTTCCATTAAGGGTGTTTCTATTCTTCCATAGTGCCAAACAAACTTGCGGTAGTAACCTATAAAACCCAAAAATCCTCTAAGATTCTTCAATGTTTTGGGAATCTGCCAGTCCATCATGGCCTTAATATTGTTAGGGTCTTCCTTGACACCTTCATGAGATACAATATGACCAAAATACTCTACCTCCTTCACCCCAAAGAAACATTTGGATGGTTTGGCATATAGTTTTTGGTCCTTTAGTAGTAGAACCTTGTCAACATGTCGCACATGATCCTCCCAAGACTTGCTATAGATTAGTATATCATCAAAAAATACTAAAATTTTTTTTCGAAGGAAGAGATTGAAAATGGAACTCATCAACCCTTGGAATGTGGAAGGTGAATTTGTAAGGCCAAAAGGCATGACCAAAAATTCATAATGGCCTTCATGAGTTCAAAATGTTGTTTTTGGGATATCTTCTTCCTTCATTCTAATCTGATGATACCCTGAACGAAGATCCAACTTTGTGAAATAGATTTCTCCATGTAGTTCATTTAACAATTCATAAATGAAG
>SNQJ01S0001942.1:106955-123806 GCA_010110895.2 Picea sitchensis | reverse complement strand
TTTAATAGTGATCTTGTTGAGCTCTCTATAATCTGGACACATATGCCATGAGCCATCTTTCTTGAATACCATTACCATCGGTGCAGAGTAAGAACTTTGGCTAGGTCTAATAATGCCAACCTCTAAGATTTCTTCAACCATGCGCTCAATTTCACTCTTCTGGGCATAAGGGTATCTATACAACCTGATGTTAGGAGGAACACTCAGAGGAATTAGGTGAATATCATGATCATAATTTCGAGTGGGTGGAAGACCTTTGGGAATATCTTCAAATAGTTTGGAATGCTTATCAATGATCCATTGTAGATCTAGAGGAATAGATGGCTTAGATGTTTGAACATATAGTGATCATAGTTGTGCAATAACACCTTGATGACCCTTTTTCAATAATTTTTTCATGCCGTTAGAGATTATCATCTTACTGGGTTTCCCTGTGATACCTCTTAACTCAATTTATTTTCCTTCCAATGAAAATTTCATGAAAATTTCTTGAAAACTAAAATCCATTTCTCTTAATGATTGTAACCATAGGATTCCTAGTAAAACATTAGCACCACCCATGGGTATGTAAATCATTGGATTATTCATTACATATTCCCCCATAGAAAGATTGATCTTATTTCATTTTCCTGAGCAATTGATAGTTCCTCCATCTGCAATCATTACTTGAAACTCTAGCGCTGCATATACAAAGCAATTGAGAGCTTTGGCTAATTTACACTGAATGAAATTATGAGTACTACCATAATCAATTAGGACTATTACCTTTTTCTTTTTTATATATTTTTCGATCTTGAGGGTTTGAGGAGTGTTAATTCCAACCAATTCATTACACGATATCATGGGAGTCAACTCTTCAGATGAAATTGCTTCTACGTTTTCATATTGATATGGTTCTTGTTCTTATTCTTGTTATTCTTCCTCTTCACAATCTATGTAGAATAATTTCTTCTCACCACACTTATGTCCCTTATTATACTTGATGTCACAATTAAAGCATAAACCTTTTGCTTTTCTTTCCTCAAATTGTTGAGGTGTCAACCTTGTAGGTTGAGGTGTTTTAGAAGAAGGAGAATTATTCTCTCTATAGATGTTAGGATTCGTCCTTCTAGAGCCATAGCCATATTTTTACTTCCAACATTTCTTGCCACCCTAAATGAATTCTCCAATGATTTGGGTTCCCAAAGACGAAGCCCATTTTGAATTTTATCCTTTAAATTTCCTATGAATACATAAATCAAGTTCTCATCTGGAATATTTGTTACATTTATATTCAATCTTTGGAAGTTCTCAATGTGTTGTATAACTGAACCCTTTTTCTTGAGATTTATCAATTGGCTAAAGAAGGTATTGTTCCTTGTATCCTCATAGTGTGCTATCATTTCTTCCATGAAAATTTTCCAAGTGACGAGTGATTTGCGAGAACAAAACCATTGATACCATAAAAATTAATCAATCAAAGAATAATTCTCCATTCTTCTAAAAATAATTCAAAGATCAAAGAATTGCTCCATTTGAAGTATCCATGTGATTGGTTCCTTGCCATAAAAATTCCTCATATAGATCTTAGGAACGTGGTTGGTCTTCAACCCAAAGTTGGAGTTTCTCCATTCTTGATTCATCTTCTTGTGTCCTCATCATGAATTTCATGGGATACATTTTCACTTTTAGGTGTCCTCTCTATTAGGAAATTTTTCAATCCTTCCATGATCTCCCTTTTTAAACCACCCATCTTAGTATCCATTATTGTCAACAATTTAGCTTCAATTGAATCCATCATCCCTTGTAGTTCACATTTTGTCACTGTCTTCTTTTGTAATTCATTATGTCCCTATGCATTACTTCACCTTAATCAAGAGTCCAAGTAGGACTGTCTGGAGGATTATTTGGTGTAGAAGTCCCCTTTTTGGGTGGCATGTTGGCCAAGTATCACTTTTGAACCTTGATTTTGAGGTGGTTCTGTTGTATCTCCAAAGTTCTATCCCTTCTAGGTATGAAACTTTGTTTTTTGTAGTTCTCTGATATTTCTTCTCTGCAATTCCATAGGTCTGATCAAAATTCGATGTGCCAAGTGGAATTTATGGTAACTTCCCCACAACTTGATGAATTTTGGCCTTTCTAGGAGATCTCACTTGTATAGCGTGCCCTACATAAAATAATTGATACAAATTCTGAAAATCGTACCAAAAATACTATGAACTTTCCACTATCCAATGTAACCGGTCTCACTCAATTTTGATACTATAGGAATAAGTTATGATTGTTTTACCTAGAACACCTGCTTGATACAAGTAAATAGCACTAGTCAGATACCCTAATTTCCACATGGTGTATATGCAAATGTAAGATGACCTAGAATATGAATTTTTTACCATAGATACCTTACTAATTTCTATGAATAGCCTCTGAATTTCATGGTATGAAAAATTACATAAAAAAATTTATATTGAAAATTCCACAATGACTCAATTCCAGATGATTCCAGAACCCTATATTACACAGGCCATATCTTCGAAAGTGTAAGGGATCAAAAGATGAAATTATAACCCAACGTTCCTTGATCCATCTAGTAAATATCCTCCAAGCCATTCCTTCTGAAACATTGTATAAAACAAGTTATAGAAAAAATTCCAATGTGTCTCAGATGTAGCAGCGAAACCCCAAGACCCTGAGCTCTGATACCATATGTTAAGAACCAAATATCAATATAGCATAGAAAAACATCAGAATGAGTACTCAATGCCTTGAAAAAAAATATAATATTAGATAATAATCCTCTTTGAGGGGGAAACCTCATTATACATCACATAAATGTTCAAGTACAAGATGATTCTGAATGAATATGTCTCCTTGGTATATATAGGAGTCTAGGAGGTACAATTACAACTAATGGACTCGATCCAACATAAATAAAATAACATTGCTAATGTAATATGTCCCAATTAAGGGGTAATGAGCCACTATTTAGGGCTTAACACGATCAATAACCATGAACACACATACATTTCCATGCTTGGGGAGGGGAGACATGACATGTAGTCCATTGATATAGATTCTCGGGGCTTGTCGGGGGTAGAAAGAGGGGTTTATGGTCCTTATTTTTTAATGAATGGCTTGGAAATGTAACATGTAGTGAACGATATGATATACTTAGTATCATCCCGTCGAAGCTTCATTTAATAAAAATAATTTTGTAGTACTTCAACTATCTTCTCGACGCCGAAGTGTCCTGCCAACCTACAATAGTGGGATTCCCAAATCATCTTCGCACACTCTCTTGAAGGAATTCATATTATTCCATCCTAAATATGGAAGTAGACAATGGTCATTCATATTTCCAACATATTGTAGTTTGTAGCAAAGTTATTGGTGCTCCTTTTCTTATACTTCATGTTGAGGTGAAATTTTTGTAAGTATGTGGACCACTTTTGATGGAAGTGGTCCTGCAAAATTCCTTGTGTCTACATGAATTGTAGAATCCCATGATCTACATGGATGATTGTGTCCTTACCTATAATATAATGCTTCCATTGGCAGAAGTATTGTATGATGGAATGCATTTCTTTGTCATAGGTGGGGTACTTATGGATGAAATATGAGAGTGTATCACTATGATAGGCCACTATATGATCATGATGAGTGAGAATGGCACCAACAACATAATCTAAAGCATCGGTCTCAATATCAAATGGTTGTTGCATATAGGGTAAGGAAAGGACCAGGGATAAGCATAAGTCATGATGTTTGAGATCATCAAAATATCTATGTTATGATTTTCCCCACAAAAATTTGTCTTTGGAACCACCCTTGGTCACTTGGCTAAGAGCCCATGCAATATGGGAGAACCCTAATACAAATATTCGATAGAAGTTGGTGAGGCCTAAGAAGCTCCAAAGCTCACTGAGTGTTCTTGGGGCTGGATAGTCACAAATGACTAGGATCTTGGCTACATCGACATCCAGACCATTCTCATCTACAATTTATCTGAGGTATTGGGCCTTGTTCATGCTAAAGGAGCATTTATCTAAGTTAGCATATAACTTTTGTTGTCGCAGAGTGTGCAGTACCTGTTGAATGTGATGCAAGTGTTATTCCCAACTCTTGTCGAAGACGAGGATGTCATTCATATATAAAACCACAAAGTAATTAGTGAAGGGCCATAATATGTCTTATATAAACCTCATGAAGGTGTTTGGGACATTCACTAAGACAAAGGGCATGACCAACCACTTGAAAATACCTTCTTTAGACTTAAAAGCGGTCTTCCGTACATGAGTATATTTTATGGGGACTTGGTGGTAGCTAAACTTCAGATAAATATTAATAAAATACTTGGCCCCATTGATATGGTCAAGAAGGTTATCAATTCATTGAATTGGCTACCTATTCTTGACTATGATTTTGTTCAAAGCTTTGTAATCAATACAAAGTAGCCAAGTCCTATCTTTCTTCTGTATGAGCACGATTGGGCATAAATAGGGTTAGGATCTTGGTTGAATGTGCACATTTTGGATTATCTCTTGGATTTAGAGATTTATTTCCTCATTTTATAGGAGAGAGTGTTGATACACTAGCTATTTTGGAAAAGGATGTATAGAAGTTAGCTCAGCTGAATGCTTGAATTGACAGTGCAGATGCACCCCAATAGGTGAGGTGAATGTTTCCCAAAAGTATTTCACAACCTTGTCCACTTGCTTATGCTATGTAGAGGATACATTTACAAAGGCCATGGATGTGGCTGCAAACTTCCATTCACTTTGAGATCGAATCATAAAGAGGAAAATTTTCCTAGTCTAGGAGATGACCTTCTAGCATTGTTTAGCTAAGACCAAATAAATTGCAGTAGGTGGAGCTACCTATGGGAATCTGTACAATTGTTTTCTCACAATAAAAATGAAACTATGAGGTCTAGACTCATATACAACATGAAATTTCTACATATATGGTTGGCCTAAAATAACATCACAAAGTTCAAGTGGTGAAACATCACACAATAACTCATTCTCAAAGGGCTTGATGCCACAAGGAAGGTGACATTGTTGGCTGATGGATATATCTCGTCCTTGGCTAAGCCACCCAATGTTGTAGATATGTGGATGTGGTTTTTTCATCAGATCCAACTGCTTCATGACCTCTACTGAGATGAGGTTCATTTGGCTTCCACTATAAAAAATGAAATGTAGCAGATCACCCTTCACCCACATCTATGAGTGAAAAAGGTGCTCACATTCCTCCATCTCTTCTGGTTCATTTGGCTGGATCTTGGTGGTAACAACTGTGGCACTAGGTTTTGCAACAATTATATTCTTATACTTTTATAGATATAAATCAGGGTCAAAGCCTCGATCTAACTATGATGATTTCATCTTGGGCACCAATTACTTCTTCAAGTGATATTCATCTATGTTTTAATAGGGGATTTTATGAAATTTGCACCACTTCCCATTGCTTTTCTTCATCTTCCCATTACCCTACTTTGTTTGTGGATTAAAATGGTTATCCTGGGGTTGTACATCCTTTATTTTTCCTTTTTTCTGTGTTAGGGATTCCTTTCCCTATATTTTTCTATGATGCATTCAGAGATCCAAACTCCCTCTTATTCCTCTGGTTAATGTTTTTCTTGATATTGACAACATATCAATAATCGTCTCCCAATGACGAGATGTCCACAAAATCCATTTCTATTTGGATGTACCTATGTAGGGCCCCACAATATTTTATAACTACATGTTGATTGGATTCTATGATACCCATGTTGTTGCACAAGGTATGGAAGGTATTTGTAAACTCCACTAGTGTCTGGTCCCTCTTTTGATGGAGTGTGGTCCATCTTTTGTACTAGTCATCATAGTTTCCAATAAAGTAATATTAACCATTGATGGCATCCATAAAAGAGTCCCAAGTGGGCTCGACCCATAATATTCCAGAATCCTTTGAGGATTTTTTCTCACATTAAGTCTCTCACCAATGTATGACATGGGGGACCACCTTAAGGAGAAAAAAGGTGATCTTTTCCCTATTGGAAAAATTGTGGACATAGAAACAACCTTCTAGTAGATTTAGCCATTTTTCCAAAGCATCTGCATCTATATGATCTTCAAATGTGGGAATATCAAAATTAACTTGTACCTTGAAGGGGTTGGTGCCTCCAAAGTGTTCACTTGAAGAATATTCCTCTATTGTTGTCGGCAACAACCGAAGGATTTGGGAAAACTAATCCATCATATTGTTCCTCTATTTCTCAAGGACTTCCATGATAAAAAAATTAATAGGATCTCCTGATCCTTAGTATTTTTTTGGCCCCACCATGGGCAACCATCAAGGTCAATGAGGATGGTATTCCAAAGGTTTGACCAGTTCAAGTCCCAATTCCTAATACCCTGACCACATTGTGGACATGCATAAAGAAACTAATAAAGAGTAGACTACTCTAATACCATTGATCCATATTTATGAGAGAATGAAATGAAACATAGAAATAATATAGAAACACATAGATACATCAATAAATTTTTTTTGTTAAAGACTAAAATATGCAGAGACTGTAAAAGAAAATACAAAGTGAAATGAACTCGCTAGAATGGTGGTATCTTATCTCTGAGAAGAGATGGGATGACTACCTGCATTCACAAGAAGATGATTACAATGAGGCTCCCAAGACATTTTTAACATAAAGCATAAATGATAAAACCCTAAACATCCAAAACCCTAACTATGGGATGTGAAATGCTAAAAGGTTTGTGGGCCCCGATGGGGGTAGTTGATCATTCAACTTCCTTAGGGAATAAATTTTTCATATGATCTATGTTTTGGGAACTTGCTACCTTGTCGAAAAGGTATATCCAAGAAGAATAGATTTCAAACGTCTGAATACATGAAAATAAGCTTATATTGGGTGTTTCCACGTAAAAACAAATGTCATTTAGGGCCTCAAAATAGCCCCAGAAGTTTGGAACCCAAAAAACTGCCAAAATGGAAATTGTATGTTCAACCAGTGGAATAGGTGGTCATCCACTAATTTCCACCTAGATAAAATTTTACAAAATTCCATAGGCATGTAAAAGAGTAGGAATTACTAGGAGGTCAACCATCCCAGTTCTACTAAAGCCCATGCATGCTTAACTATGGATTTCTAATGTGATATGCTACATTAATGTTGTAGGAATGTACATGATGATTGTAATTAACAAATGGAGATACAATTACATTACATTCCCCATCAAAAGAGTGAATATCATATTTTATCAAAACCATGGGCTTGAAAATGTTGATTAAGTGGAAATGGTGGATGGCCACTGAGATCCACCTGGATCAATAGGATTGGTTTTTGGAAGGCCCCTTGATTCATCAATTTTCCTATTGATAGCCTAGATTTGTTAGGGTTGTTCTATTTGGTTTTGTGTCTAATTTGGACATAGGTTGTTTCTTTTATTTCTTTTAAAACACCTTATTCACCATGTTTTACCAACTACATCACCAGTCTTGTCGACAACGAGGAATTTCACCAGAGGTGGTGGAATGACCACCTCTTGAATGGAGGTCAATATGTGACATAGAACCTACATGGGTTGATAAAATACCTTAGGAGAGTGATAAAGTATAAGTTGAAGTGATCAATGAAATTCCTCCACCCAATTTTAACCCTCCTTTGACTATTCCAAGAGACCCCGTACTCATCCAGGTAAGGGGACACTTCAGTGAGCCTTTTTATTTCTTTAGTGATCCTAACATGATGTTGAGCCCAAGTTTTTTTTCCAGCGTGGTTTCCTTCAATCCCATTGACAAGTATTATAGGAGGAACCTCTATGATGTCCTCCTTTCCATCCATCAATTCCATACGACCAACACCATCCTTTCCCATTTCATTAGGTGTCTCCATTTGGGGGATGTCGGGAGTAAATTCCTTTCCTTCCATGAATAAACCTAGCATTCTCACACCCATCACATATGTTGTGATGCCCACATATAGATATCCATCCCATGGGGTTCCAATCCTTTGTTTCAACACCATAATTGGATCTCCTTCTACCTTTGGAATCACTATAGATAGCTCATCAATGTCGAATGCTAGTTTCTCTTTTAGTTGGAATGTTCCAAGTGGTTTTGTGGTTAATCCTATCCAAGCTTGGGGAAATATTGTTTCTTGGGGATTGAACATTGTTGACGCCCAAAAGTGCAACATGAAATATCTGCCTGCAAATGAGTTTGAATGCATTATTACTTATATATATTTTAATAATAATAAATAGGTGGGACCCCTTTTGAACAATGATAAGGAAAACAAGTGACTCCTCTTGTTAAAATTTTCAAGATATGCTCATGGTTACATTACAGGAAGAAGTTCATAGTCTGAAAATAAAAGGATGAAGACCCCAACTTAGTTCTCTTTGCAACTAATGGATGTTAGGTATGTTACTACTTGTTTCGAATGAAGAAACAATAATTTCATTAATCAGTTTGGTTTACACTGTATACACCTAAACTTTGATATGTTTCAACCTTGAGTGTGACTTTGGGTGCATACATGGATGTTATTTCTCATATGGTATAAGAGTTATATGCCAAAGTATATAAGATATGTTTTATTGCTATGTTGGAAACATGACCTTTGAGGTTCAAAATTTAATATGGTGAATGGTTAAGGTATGTTGATATGTTAAGTGCGCCCCACCACGTAGTGGTTGATGGCATTAAATGACAATGTTGGGAATCAACGTGCATTCACTACACATTGTTCTTATCCTACCTCGAGGATACCACCTTTCCATTCTATCCATACTCATTTTTGAAATGCTCTGGTTAGTAAATTTTCCATCGTTCTCGACACTTTGCAAAGTGGTAACTATGCTCTATGTTTTCTTAGCATCTTTCTTACAAGTATGTGAATTTTAACTCTTCATTCATGAATGTCTCAACTTTTCTTAGGGTAAAATCATCTTGTTGGATCTTATACTTTGCATGTAGAATGTGTTTGTTTTTCTAGAGATTACGATGAAGTATTATGTGCAAATTGTGAGTCTTTTGGCCTTGTAAAAACACATTTCGATTTGGGTTTCCTTCCCTTTTGATATTTAAGTGATTCGAAGTAGGGATATGGTTCGGCATTTTATTTTTTTATATATATGTTTGTGATGCATATGTAGCAACATTGGAATTACTATGATGTTTCTATTGGCAAAGGTTTTGTGGGTGAATGTACTCGTTTTCTCCCATATTCAATTTTTAATGGTTGTCTCTATAAAAAGAAAAAAAGGCATTCATGGTTTTGTAACAAATATATTACCCTTACCAATCATGCCCAGACATTGAAGGATTTGTGGTTCTTTCATATTATTGTTACGACTGTTTGTAAATTTATGGATAAGTGTGAAGGCCCGTGCATTGTATTTTTCTTCCATTTCAAAATTTTGCAGAGCTTATATTCTTAAGCAAAGAGATTTTTATGGAAAGTGATTGTTATTTCTATTCGTTGGATTCATTTTAGGTTCCATACTTCAAACCTCACACCCATTATTTCTACTCCAGGACGTGTTCCTCCGTTCAATACAAATGGGTCGAGTAATGAATTTGAACCTCGATTCAATTGGCAGAAAATTAATTAATAGACACAACAAGATAATGGCTTACCTTGTTATCCATCCATGAGGGGAATCGATTGAATTTTAAATTTAATGTTTGTTTGATAAAACAATGGTTGAAATACTCACATTGTGGTTTCAAACCCAGTTTGATTTCACAACAATTATTTTTGGGGTTATAGAGAGATTTTTATAACCACAGTTAAAGGATATTAATGGTTCCTTTCTCAGCCTTTCATGTTGACTTTAGATATTTTGGTTATGATTATAGCTAAGCCAAAAATGTTTTGTTGACAGTCTCCTACATAATGCTTTATCATTTTAAAAGGCATGTATGTTTTAAATTAATTAAACTTATGGAAGTTTCACAATTGTAGAATTTTCTTTGATTTTGCGCACATTAAAAGTTGCAGACCCTGTATATTGAAGTTTTAAAGAAAATGGATATGGCACAAACAAAATTTGGTAGTTGGGGATTTTGTCATTTTAGCATGGAAATAATTGGCATGATAAACAATGAATATCCAAATGTTTTTGGGAAAATGATGTTAATGATGATTTTAATATTAATGAATGTTATTTCATGTAACATAACAAATATCACCTCATTCTCGTCCATTGTCTCATTTTTCTCTCATTATATTCCCATCACCTTCCCAATATCATTTAATTCATCCCTTGTTATGTTATCTTGAATTCAATTTTTAAGGAGGAAGGAATAAAAAGGATTGAGTGATGATTTGAGTTGGAAATTTTGATATGGAGACATCATTGTTAGAGGAAAAAGGCCCTGCATTTTTCTTGAACAATATTCATTTGTTGGTTCCCATCCATACTACCATTTTTGATTCATTACAAAGCCTCCCATTTTCCCAATGACCCTATCATTCTTTGTTCAATTGAAATATATTATTGAATTCAATATATGATGAGTTGTATGGATGGATTACATATGCTTCTGTTGTGAATTATAAAGCCAACATCCTGATTTTATTTAGGTATATTATTAGTGAATGGATTGTTAAACGTTTCTATATTCTCAATGAAATATTGCTTCAGGATGAGTTTTTTTAGCAGGGGTAGCAATGGAAGAGGTGAAAATAGAGGTAGAGGAAATAACCGGCAAAGAGGCCATAGAAGGAAACGATTCTCAATACATTTTGATCTTGATCCAAAATAACTAAATCAACATTTCCAGGATGATTTTTTTAATCTAGTTGGCCAAGGAATTTTTCAACCTAGGCCTGAGAAGCCTCCTTCCTAGCCACACCAAAATTTATCTGGTATCCATGTTCCCCCTCATGTTTCTATGCATTCAAAACTACCTTCCAATGATGGTTGGAAAGAGATCGTCCACCAACCTATTGCACATCATAATGGGTGGCCTATAATATCATTTCCATTTCCTCCTCCTCCACCGCCATTTAATCCAAATGTACAAGTTGATCGCATTGTTTCACTAGCCCAATCTTCACATGTAAGCAAAATGCTTAAAACCACTATGCTTGAACCAAATATTGTCAAAGGGAAAGAACTGTCCAATTCCCCCAACTCTTCTGAAAATTCATTTGAATAAATGTCCTCCCATCTCCACCTCAAGGATAATTTCTCCCATGTCATCAACGAAATCCATCCTCAAGGTTCCAATCAAACTAAAGCTGCTACAGAAGGAAAAACAAAAGGAAGATCAAAAGAGAGAAGTAGTGAAAAGAGGAAAACCACCTCTCATAGAAAATATGGTTATTAATGTCGTTAATGTTATTTTATTTTGAGAACAATATTTTTATTTGATATGACATCATTTTGGACAACAAATACCTATTTAGACAGAATTTTGGACATCATGGATATAATGCTATTTTTGGATATAGTCATGTTTTATTTTCTTGATATTAAAATATTTGACTATTAATATGAGTATGGGAGTGACAAGGGGTCCCACCTATTTAGTTATTATTTAAATAGACACTTATCTATATATATTATTATTTATTTGTCTCAATTAATTAGTTAAGGAAATTAATCTTAACAAAAGAAAGGTAGTTGAACTACCATAACTTATTGAGAAAAGAATAAAACCTCAATCATTTGAAGAGACAAAAGAGGAGAAAAGAAGGGGAACTTCTCATATAAGGTCTTCTCTATACTTGTGGTATATTTTTTTTCTTCATTAATTTTGAGTTTACTAGAAAGCTAAACCATCTTGATGACTGCAGGGTCTTATTGAAGACAACTAGATTAAAAAATGAATCATATATTTCAACAACGTGTTTCTAAAGGTGTATGATTTATCTTTGGAATTCTGCATTGTAATGTTCCTAACTTGGCTAGTCTAGGAAGCGTTGCTAATGTGTGTGTAGGATTAATTGTTTACAACATATAAATGATCATACAAATAACAAATGCCACAAAGGACTGCAAAGTTTATATTATGATATCTTTGTGGAGTACAAAGGTCGAATACGGCTAAATAAAATGAATCACTCGGCTAGATCAAAAGACACTCTATTGACCAAACTGTGGCTATTCCGACCAATCATGAAGACAAAAAGGATCTTAGCCAGGATACAATATGAAAACTAAATGATAATACCATATGATAGATGAGCACTACGAGATCAATGGATGAGTTGGAACTATGGCAACACATACAATAACTACTAGAAGTATGGAAAGTTCGCCTTGGTGGCTATACCTCTCGGAATGGCCTGGAAATTGTCCCAATTGCTATGCCATGCTCTAGCTCTCAGTCATGGTAACTGATTGGCCCCTCTGCTGGTGGGTCTGGACCCCGGATGGATCCCCCTGGGGGGAATGCGCCCCTCTCTCTTTGGAAAAATGTGTCCTAGTGATTCCACCATTGGAATCGGCTGAGATGTATCTCAAAATGATCACCTTGGTCTACTGGGAAATGGGTTGGAAGGTTTTCCCTGAATCTGATATGATGCTCACTTGGGAACCCCAAATGTGTCTTCCAAAAGTGTTGCACTTCCAAGTCTGGAAAATGCACCCCAGATGATTCCTCTGTCGGAATCTGACGAGGAACCAGGAAAAAGATGCACCTTTCCTTCCTATCAATGGGTTCAGAGGGGAACCTCTTAAATCCTCCCGTATTGGACAAGTCTATCTACTTAACCTCCTCAGGGGTTGCACCCTCACCCTAGATAAGTGCGCCCTTGTTGTTGAACCCTGTGTAACTACTTCTGAAGAATGATGGAAGACCTATTTGATCTTCCTGGTGACTAGGGTGTGTCTCTCAACACTGAAATCAACAAACTAGTGTCTTACTCCTGGAATCCATTGAACTATCTCTCCTAAGATGTGCTTCTCTCCTAATTGAAAAGTCATAATCTGCATAATGATGAATTAGGTCACTGACTCTTCTCTTATATATTTCCAAAACCCTAATTCACTGCTAAAACCCTAATTCATTGTTGAAACCCTAATTCACTGTTGACTTCTAATTTTAGCTCATTTGTTCTATTTTTAGCTCATAATGACTTAAAAGTGCTTTTAACCATTTTTAGCTTAATGCCACTTTTCGATCATAACACCTTTGATTGGAGTGACCTCTATTAACCTTGTTTACCCCTTTTCTGTCCCTGTCTATAGTCTAACGGGGTGGTTTATACCATTAAGCCTCCTCTCTGGAGCTCCTATTTGGGAAGGGACATTACAGTCCTCCCTTCCTAAAATTGCTTGTCCTCAAGCAATACCATTCCAGGGTGTTGCAACACCTGCTCACTCTCCCAAGTAGAATCCTCTATTGGAAGCCCTCTCCATCTGATCAAACACTCTTTGATGACCCTTCTCCTAAGTTTCCGCTCCCGAAACTCCAAAACCTCCTCCAGAACCAACTCCAACTATCCCTCCTCATCCAATGGGGGAAGCTCCGTTGATGTGCTAATGAATTGTCCCATTGCCTTTTTGAGGCAATATACATGGAACACGTTATGAATCTTTCTCCCCTCTGGAAGCTCTAACTCATAAGAAACCTTGCCTACTCGGCACATGATCTTGTAAGGGCCATAAAATCTGGGCCTGAGCTTCTCAACCCCACTCTTCTTCAGAGATGAATGTATGTAAGTTTGGAGTCTCAGGATGTTAGGGTCCTAACCCACACATAGGTATAACAATATATTCAGATGTAATCAAGGTGAATATTAATAAGGCCTTTCCATAAAATAGAATAAGGTGGATGTAAGAAGACCTAATAGAAGATTTTGCTTCTAGAAGGATCTTCCTCTAGAAGCTTCTTTTAATAGACATATTTAGTATAAATAGGAGTTGAGGGTATGAGAACCCTAGCTTGGATAATATTGTAATAGAGCATTGTTCAACTTGAGGTGTCCCCCTCGAAGAGGCCTGTGAACATTGCTTTCATAATCAAAGTGTTATTTCTGTTGTTGTTCTTATATCATTTCAGTGCTATTGTGGTGATTGTTCTGGTTATATTATCGTTATTCTACCATTAATAGCATTTTATTTCTGTTCTGCATACTTTTTATATATGGTATATTACAAGTGGTATCAGAGCACTTTCCTCGGCAGAAAGTGTGGGTTAATTTTTTTTTTCAAGGTAGAGACGTATTCCAATGTCTTTAAGCCACAAAGATTTGTCATTACGCGCATAAACCCATGGTTG
The DNA here is from genome assembly GCA_010110895.2 of Picea sitchensis. Lineage (NCBI taxonomy): Eukaryota > Viridiplantae > Streptophyta > Pinopsida > Pinales > Pinaceae > Picea > Picea sitchensis. The sequence goes on along the minus strand of SNQJ01S0001942.1, from coordinate 109,583 downwards.
AGGGATTCATACATGCAGGAAATACAAGTGGTTCTTAAGTGCACATATGTTGGCCACCCTTGTAACCCCTGTTGGTACCCCTTCGAGTGGTAGAACATCAGACATCACCTGTGTATGGATCGGCCTAGATTACCTGAATCGCTCTTTAGATAAACCGATCGGCTGCCTGACTGCTATAGTGTCACCGAGAACAACACCCGGGAAGATAATATCTAGTACCTGGGTAGTCAGGTAGTACAACTAAGGGTACGGTCTATCCTCCTTAGTTAGTGGCCTGAGATATTGGGCCAAGTATTATTGTTGGACCCTACACGTATATCAGAGATCTATAGCACAGTGAAAACCCTTGTCTGTAGAACCCTTGAATACCTAACCCTTGGGGACAAAAACATAAACAAATTAAAACAGATAAGATCTATTTCCACACAACTATGTTCGATTTTCCAAATCACTACACATTTCTTTCTAGTTAAGCATTTGGGCATTTCATCACTGCAGTATTCTTCAGACCGGAGTATAACTCTGCGAGTGTAAAAAAACAAGTCTAGAAATTTTTTCACCATTATTTGAGATGTATTCCATTGGATTCATCTCTTCTCCCTTATCACATTCATCCATATCATTTTTTGGAAAAAAAATTACCTCGCCCACCCCTTTTGAGTTCCCCAAAAATCCTCATGGCCCATACCCATAACCAAGACTTAGAAGATCACTTCAACACCTTGCAATATGGTCTCATCGAGACCCAAAAATAAGTGAAACAACTCAGTGCCAATGTTGCTTCCATCAATACAACCATGTAGCCCTCAATGGAGGAAATCAAACAAGACCTCACCACCCAGCTTGAATCTGTCTTTTCAGCACTCTGCACCAAACTGCATATCCCTACAGATAACCCTTCCTCTTCCTCACCTCCACATACTGAAGGTGACCATTCCTCTCATTCCCATAACTTTCAGAACCATCACTTTCAACGTGGCATACGCCTTCTGCGGGTGGATGTGACCAAATTTTATTGCTCAGAACCCACTGGTTGGGTAACCCAAATGGAACATTATTTCTCTTTATATGACATTACAGATGACTTGGCCAAACTCTGGTATGTTGTTCTCCATCTAGATCAAGAACGTTGGCGATGGTGGCAATGGAGAAAAAATTCTCGTCAAGGGTATATTGATTGGACACACTTTATGGCAGAGATTTCTGAATGCTTTGACACTGACACCAACCATTTGGGTCATTTGACAAAGTTGAAACAATTAGGAACAGTGGAAGACTTTATATCTGCCTTTGAGCACCTGGCTTTTAGAACAGAGGGCGTGCCTGATGCCTCTTTCCAAGAGTGTTTTATCAGCGGCCTCAAGGATGAGATTCAGGCCCATGTCCTCATGGCGCGACCTCATATTTGGGTGGAGGATACTAAAAGAGCTAAAGAAAAACAACAAGTTGTATCTTCTCAAAACCGAAAACCCTCCTTTATTCCTCACCCTAAACCAATAAATCCCACTACTCCCTTTGCTCCACTAAAGATCAAAAAATTAACCAGGGATAAAATGGTTGAACGCCAACTCAAAGGCCTTTGTTATAAATGTGATGACAAATATTTCCCAGGCCACAAGTGTAAAGAACAAAATATTTTTATGGTCATCTCAGAGGATATTTCGAAAGAGGATGTAGAAACTCCCCTTGTGTCTAAGTCACCTAAATCCACTGACATAACCCCTCCCTCAGACTCTCCCGAAGCAGAACTGGTCATTTCCCTCAATGCTCTCACTGGCTTCTCCGCTCCACAAACCCTCAATCTAATCAGTTACATCAAGCATCGAAAGGTCATCATTCTGGTTGATAGTGGCAACACCCATAATTTTATTCATTGTTGCATTGCCCAAGAAACTCATTTCTACATCCGTGTCGTCAATAATTTCCAAATCATGATTGCCAATGGTGGTTCCATGAAATGTGGAGGGCATTGTGAAAATGTACATCTCCAAATTGGTGACTACCACCTAAAATCCCATATGTTTGCTATCGACATGGGAGGTTATGACATTGTGTTGGGTGTAGAATGGCTAAGGACCTTGGGTCCCATTCTCATGGATTTTAAATACTTAACCATGCAATTTGACCAGGAGGGCCACCAATATAAGTTCCAAGGCATCACCGTTGGATCACCTAAGATCATTAGTTCCCATCACATGGAAAATCTGCTAAAAAAAGGTCATTCTAGTGTTATCGCCCAACTCCATGCCATACAAGCAACAAAGACACCCTCGGTCCCGCAAGACCTCCAAGCCATCCTTTATAAACATCAATTGGTCTTTTCCACTCCCTAAGGACTCCCTCCTTCCCATGGTGTTTATGATCATTCCATTCCCCTTATACTCGGAAGCCTTCCTCCCAATATCCATCCATATCGTCACCCCTTTTCCCAAAAAAATGAAATTCATAAAATGGTCCAGGAACTCCTTAATGCAGGCGTTATGCACCCTAGTACGAGCCCCTACTCTTCTCCTGTGGTCATGGTCTTGAAGAAAGAAGGTTCTTGGAAAATGTGTCCTGACTTCCGTGCCCTCAACAAACTTACCATCAAAGACAAATTCCCCATTCCTGTCATTGATGACCTCCTGG
>SNQJ01S0001942.1:68606-106122 GCA_010110895.2 Picea sitchensis | reverse complement strand
CCCCAGAACAACAAAAATGGGTGACTAAGCTCTTTGGATATGATTATGAGATCATTTACAAGAAAGGAAAAGACAATGTGTTTGCGGATGCACTTTCCCAAAAATATGAATATGAAGGATCCCTTTTTTATCTTTCATTCATTGTACCAGATTGGCTCCAAGCCCTTCACCAGGAATGGCTACAAGATCCCAAAAGTTCACAGCTGATCCAACAATTGCAGTCCAATGCTCCATCTTCCCTAGGGTACTCTTGGCTCCATGATGAACTTCGATACAAAGGTCATTTGTATTTAAGTAAACAATCAAATATTAAATCCACAGTGCTTTCTAAGCTTCATGCTACACCTATAGCAGGGCTCTCTGGGTTCACCAAAACCTATGACAAGGTCAAATGTTCCTTTTTCTGGGATGGTATGAAACAAGACATTCGTAATTTTTTCACTGAATGTGATGTGTGTCAACACAACAAGGGAGAAATAGTCAAATCTCCGAGCACACTATAATCATTGTCGATTACACCTTCTATTTGGAAGGATATCTCTATGGATTTTATTACCGTCTTACCCAAATCGGGAAATAAATCAGTCATCATGGTGGTTGTTGATCGCCTTTCCAAGTATTCTCATTTATGCACCCCTCAACACCCATTTACAACATCCATGGTGGCTCAAATTTTCATGGATCAGGTCTTCAATCTTCATGGCATGTCGCACTCTATTGTTTCTGATCATGACCCAACTTTCACAAGCAATTTTTGGCAAGCACTGTTCAAGATACAAGGCACCGAATTGCATCTCAACACAACTTATCATCCCCAGACTGATGGCTAAACGAAATTTGTCAACAAGTGTTTGGAAACATATTTGAGGTATTTTTCCTTGGAAAAGAAAAATCAGTGGACTCAATGGTTACCCCTAGCTGAATGGTGGTAAAACACTTTATACCATACAACTACATGCATGACTCCTTTTGAAGCAGTATATGGACATAAGCCACCTTCAGTTCTCTCATACTTACCGAGTGCCTCGAAGGTCCAAGTGGTTGACCAAACACTTACAGCTTGAGAGGTTATTCTCCGTACCCTCAAGGAGAATTTGGTCATGGCACAAAATTGCATGAAGCAACAAGTAGATCAAGGTCGCTCTGAACGTCAATTTGCAGAAGGGGATCATGTGTTTCTTCTACTGCAACCTTACAAGCAAACTTCCCTCAAGGACGAGCATTGTCAGAAGCTAGCGCCCAAATTTTATGGTCCTTATACTATTCTCAAGCGTGTGGGACAAGTAGCCTATCAGTTATCTTTGCCCATCCATTCAAAGCTACATCCTGTTTTTCATGTTTCATGCTTAAAGAAGGTGATTGGAGCCAAGTACCAAATTCAAACCAACCTTCCCGATTTAGTTGAAGAAGGATCCATTTGGCTATAGCCAGAAGTAGTTTTGGACCAGCGTGAGCATCGCCTATGTTAGAGAACCATCAAGGAAGTGCTAGTACAATGGAAAGATACAACTCTAGCAGATGCCACTTGGGAACCAGCTACCATTCTGCAATAATTTCCTCATCTCAAGCCTTGAGGACAAGGTTGTTTTTAAGGGGGTGGACATGTTAGGGTCCTAACCCACACATAGGTAGAACAATATATTCGGATGTAATAAAGGTCAACATTAATAAGGCCTTTCCATAAAATAGAATAAGGCGGATGTAAGAAGACCTAATAGAAGCTTCCACTTCTAGAAGGATCTTCCTCTAGATGCTTCTTTTAATAGACATATTTAGCATAAATAGGAGTTGAGGGTATGAGAACCCTAGCTTGGATAATATTGTAATAGAGCACTGCTCAACTGGAGGTTTCCCCCTCGAAGAGGGATGTGAACATTTCTTTTAGAATCAAAGTGTTATTTATGTTGTTGTTATTATATCATTTAAGTGATATTGTGGTGATTGTTCTGGTTATATTGTCGTTATTCTGCCATTACTAGCATTTTATTTATGTTCTGCATACTTTTTATATCTTGTATATTACACAAGAAAACCAACCTCAAAGTTGTGCTCTATCCTATGCCTGTCCGCACTCATCTTTTGTTAGTTTTGTGCCATCTGCAGGTTCTCTTTCAGAAACTTGAGAATCTCCTGACTCTCTATGATCCAATCATTGGCCTTGGGAGTGCTTCTCCCCCCAAAAACCAAGTCTACCAAAGTGGGAGCATCATATCCATACAATGCTCGAAAGGGTGTCATACCAATGGACATGTGCAAAGTGGTGTTGTAGAAATGCTCTCCTAGATGTAGCAACTTTACCCACATTCTCAGTTGTCCACCTACATAGTTCCTCAAATATATTTCAACCCACGTGTTGACAATCTTGGTCTTCCCATCTGTCTGAGGGTGATATCTGGTGTTGGGTGTCAGCTCTATCCCCACCAACCGAAAGATCTCTCTCCATAATGTCCCCATGAACTGACTATCCTTGTCACTGACGATGTTCCTTGACAACCCATGAAGTCTGAAGACCTCCTTGAAGAATATCTTGGCTACCCGAACTTTATTGTACTCTGTCGATATGGCATAGAAGTGAGAAAACTTGGTCAATCTGTCGACCACTACATAGATACATTCCTTACCCTAGACCTTGGGTAGGCCTGTGATTAAGTCCATCGATATACTCTCCCATTTCTTCTTTGGAATGGGGAGTGGATGAAGTAGTCTTGCTAGAAGAGCATGCTTTGACTTGTTCTGCTGGAAAGTCACACACTCACTGACGTGTCTCATAATGTCCTATTTGAGGCCCTTCCATGAGAACCTCTCCATGATCTGTCTGTAGCTTTTGAAAAACCCCTCATGGCCTGCTATTGGTGAATCATGAATTGCTATGAGAATCTTCTTCTTGAGCCTCGAATCTGGCACCAAGTAGACTCTATCCTTGTAGAATATGGCATCGTCAATGACCATATACCTGTCATCTTGTATCTGTCCATCCATCACCTCACAAGAGAACTTGTTCTTGGAATATTCCACTAACAAGTGGGATTTCCAATTTGCTTAAATCTCCATCAAAGAACAAGTCGCAGGTCTCCTCGATAGTGCATCAACCACAATGTTCTTCTTCCCCTTGACATACTCTATGTCGAAGTCGAATGCCTATACCTTCTTCACCCATTTTAGTTGGTGCTCACTGAGTTCCTTTTACTCAAGAAAATACTTCAAGTATTTTTTATCCGTCTTGACCATGAATTTGCTACCCACCAAATATTGTCTAAATTTAGTCAAGGCATGCATGATTTCTAACATATCCTTGTCATAAATGGAGTACAACCTCTTGGGCTGACATAGATTCCTTCTCTCGAATATAATGGGGTTTCCTCCCTGCATCAAAACTGCCCCGATACCCTCGCCAGGTGTGTCACACTCTAGTACAAATGGAAAGGTGAAGTCTGGTAATGCCAACACTAGACAAGTGCTCATGACTTCCTTCATGTGATCAAAGGATTTATGTGATTCCTCGGTCCATATGAAATCCCCATGCTTGGTAAGATCCGTCAGCGGTGCTCCAAGATGAGGAAAAACCCAAACGAGCCACCTGTAATATATGCATAGCCCAAAGAAAATCCTCAATTCTATTACGTTCCTGGGTGTTGGCTAGCCCATAATGGCCTTGATCTTTTCATGGTGCAACTGTACCCCCTCTCAAATGATGATATGGCCTATGTAAAGAGATTTTGTCATACCGAACTCAAACTTGGACTCTTTGGCATATAATTATTCTACCTTCATGATGCTTAATACCTCATCCAAGTGCCTCATATGCTCCTGCCATGTCTTGTTGTAGACCAAGATGTTGTCGAAGAAAACCAAGACTAATTTCCTCAACTAATCCCTAAACATGTGGTTCATGCAATACTGGAATGTAGCGAGTGCATTGGTTTTACAAAATGGCATAACCAAGAACTCGAAATGTACAAAGTGACATCGAAATGTCGTCTTCTCTATGTCCTGCTCTTAGATGCTAATCCGGTGATACCCAAAGCGTAGATCAATCTTTGAGAAGAAAACTACCCCATGTAGTTCATCCATCAACTCGTCAATGCATGGGATAGGATACCAGTTCTTGATGGTTTTATTGTTCAAAGCTCGGTAATCAATGCACATACTCATGGTCCCATCCTTCTTCAGAACTAAGACAACTGAAGAAGCAAATGGGCTATTACTCGGTCTGATGTGTTCCATCACTATCAATTCCTTGATTGCCTTCTCTATCTCATCCTTGAACCTCCCTAGGATGACGATGGGGGTGATCATCAATTTGGCCCCTCTTCCAACTCAATGGTGTGCTCAAACCCTGTCAGGTGGTCTCCCTAATTGGAATCGACCCAAAAACCCATTGATGTCATCCCAACAAATTCTTGATCTTTGTATGATACTATTGATGTCATCCCAACAAATTCTTGATCTTTGTATGATACTATTGTCAACCCTCTGAATCCTTCTGCATAGTGATCAAAGACTCGGCAACATATGCTACCTCCCCATGTCTGAATATCCTCTCCATCCTCTTGGCTGAATCTGTCCTGGGTGATCCTATTGAAATACCTCTTATAACAACCTTCTTCCCATCATGGTCTCTAAATCCCATCTCCAAGGTTTGGTAATTGGTGATGATTTTTCCCAAGGTAATCATCCACTGGACTCCCAACACCACATCTATGTCAGATGGGGAAACCACATAAAATGTGTCTCTCACTGTGTAGTTTCCTAACTTTACCTCCAAGTATGGGACTCTATCTAGACACTCCACTATGTTGCCATCCGCTACTACAACATCAAACCCCTCAAACTCCTCTTTCTGAAGTGCCCGTCTCGATACTAGTGAAACGTCGATGAATTTGTGTGTTGCCCCACCATCTATCAGGGTGATTGCCCATTTCCCTTGAATAATCCCTCTGATCCAGAGGGTATCATACCTAGGAACACCAGAAAGGGTCACTATGACTCCTCTCTTTGCTAGTTTCCTCCTATTAGCCTGCTCAGGCGGTTGTGGGACTACTGGAGGATGGGCTCCTTCTGGTGTCGGTGGTCTATGAGGAGGATGATCCTCTACCTATGTTGACTACCCTATAAGCTAGTGGATACCTTGTCTTACTCCTCCTCCTCACTTTCCACACTGTCTACTGCCACCTCAATATAATGAATCTCTCCCTTTCCCATGCACCCATGGCTTGGGACCCAAGGGTCTCTGCAGTTGAAGAAAAGATTCTTCCTCTTAGTATATCACCTAGTCTCATCATCCAACTTCTCCTTTCCCTTCCATTCTCTCTGGAATGGCTTCCTGTCTCGATCCTTCTAGGGTATGAAGGGTTTGGAAATTTTTTTAGTCTTTGGCACTAATTCTGCTAAATCTCGAGTGCGAAGGATGGAATCCTGCAAGGTGGGAGGCTTGTATGCCTTCACCCATCCTCTCAAAGGCTATGTGAGTCCTTATGTGAATAGCATTATCATCTTGGGCTCTGATATATATCTGTCACTTCCACGACTACCAGTTGAAACTTCGTGATGAATGCCTTTGTTGTGCCAATTTGTCTCAACTGGGCTAGATCCCTGAAGTGGATCTCGGGATCCCTCCTGTCAAACCTATCCATGAGCCTCTTTGTGAACTCCCTATAGGAGGTGATGCGATTGTGACCCAATGCCACCAATCCATGATACCACCACTCATGTGTGTCACCCTCCAAGTGTAAGGTCGTGAAACTGATGGCCTCTGTCTTGGTCATTTGATTGAGCTTGTAGTATGTTTCTATCTTCTATACCTAAGGTCTGGCGGTGCATTTGGACGATCTGAAGAAAGAAGGTATGGTGAGTTTACCAACTTTTCATATGAAATCCATGTTATTCCCTTCTTGTTGTTGTGGTCCTCCTCTCTGTGGCTCTCTGGGGTGGTTCATGAGTCTGAGTCCACAGTACTCGACTAGGGTCATGTCCTAATGGAATTCATGACACAATGTTGCGTACTCCCTCCGATACTCTGATATGTCCTCTGCATGAGTAGGTGGCCTCTGTGCTATCGATGGTTGTGTTGCTACTAGGGGTGCCCTCTGGAAACTGGGAAACAATGGTCTGGGAATCCTACTTGTTGAGGTGTATGTGTGAGTGGGTGAATGGGGTCTACTTCCTACTCCTGAGTTCCCCTGTGCTACATGTGGGGATTTTGTGTCTAGGGTTCCCACTCTAGCCAATCTATCAACCACCTGTGCCAAGGACTAAGACATGGTCTGCTGACTAGCTAACATATCGTTGATAACCTACATGAAAGTTGTCTCTGATTCCATAGGGGCCTTTCCGTTGCCCTCTGGTCGCTCATATATGTCTCCTAGAATCCTCTCTGCCTCGTGCTTAGCCTCACACTCTGCCCTTCTCTCTGCTTCTCTGTGTGCCTCTTCATATTCCTATGAGCTATGAGGAAAAGGAGGAAAGTTAGGCCTAGACCTTCTTTCCCTACGCCTATTGTAAGTATCATATTCATCACCTACATGTTCACGGCCCTCTAGGTCTTCTGCTATACTCATCATCTTTAGTCATAGGCTGGCAGGACTAATTCTTTGATGCCAGTGTAATGTTCCTGACTTGGCTAGTCTAGGAAACGTCGCTAATGTGTGTGTAGGATTAATCGTTTACAACATATAAATTATCATACAAATAATAAATGCGACAAAGGACTGCAAAGTTTATATTATGATATCTTTGCATATTACAAAGGTCGAATACGGCTAAATAAAATGAATCACTCGAATAGATCAAAAGACAAAAAGGATCTTATTCAGAATACATTAAGAAAACTAAATGATAATACCCGATAATAGATGAGCACTACGAGATCAAGGGATGAGTTGGAACTATGGCAAGACATACGGTAACTATTGGAAGTCTTGAAAGTTCTCCCTGGTGTCTACACCTCTTAGAATGGCTTGGAAACAATCCCAATTGGTGAACCCTTCTCTAGCTCTCAGGCCTCGTAGCTAACTAATCCCTCTACTGGTGGGTCTGGACCCCGGATGGATCCCCCTAGGGGGAATGCACCCCTCTTTCTCTGGAAAAATGCATCCTAATGATTCCACCATCAGAATCGAATGAGATGTATCTCAAAATGATTGCCTTGGTCTACTGGAAAATGGGTCGGAAGGGTTTCCCTGAATCTGATCTGACGCTCACTCGGGAACCCCAAATGTGTCCGCCAAAAGTGTCACACTTCCAAGTCTAAAAAATGCACCCCAAATGATTCCTCCGTCAGAATCTGACGAGGAACCAAGAAAAAATTGTGCCTTTCCTTCCTCTCAACTGGGTTGGAGGGGAATCTATGAACTTCTCTTGGATGGGACAATTCGATCTACTTAACCTCCTCAGGGGTTGTGCCCTCACCCTGGATAAGTGCACCCTTGCTGCTGGACCCTGTGTAACTGCTGCTGAAGAATGATGGAAGACCTGTGTGATCTTCCCGGTGACTAGGGTGTGTCTCTCAACACCAAAATCAACCAAGTCATAATCTGCATAATGATGAATTAGGTCATTGAATCTTCTCTTATAGATTTCCAAAACCCTAATTCATTGTTGAAACCCTAATTCACTGTTGACTTCTAATTTTAGCTCATTTGTTCTATTTTTAGTTCATAATGACTTAAAATCACTTTTAACCATTTTTATCTCAATGTCACTTTCCGAACATAACACCTTTGACTGGAGTGACCTCTAGTAACCCTTTTTACCCCTTTTCTGGTCCTGGCTATAGTCTAACAGGGCGGTTTAGACCATTAAGTCTCCTCTCTAGAGCTTCTATTTGGGAAGGGACATTACATGTGTGTTCTTGTTTGTTTATGGATTAGATTTCATGATTGGAAAAGGTATATTTTGCATAGTCAAGTGAAAACATTTTTATGGCAAGCTGATCTAGATATTTAGCTTCAACTTTCTTTTTTTGTCAGAGTCTTTTTGTATGGTTCCCATTGGAGACTTATAAATTTGACTTTGGTCCTACCCTCGCAGGGGTTTGTAAAGAGAGTTTTGATTTGTATCTCATAATTAAGTTAATATAAAAATCAGTTTTTTTTTTTACTTTAGTCTCACATATGTATCTTAATGATATTGTTAAGATTTTACTTTTATTATTGTTTCTTATCCTTGTACACACTTATGTATATGTCTGATTATTTTCTTTTTCACAGTTACATATGACATATAAAATCAGCCTTAGTCCCTAGTACATATTACCTGTGGATTAAGATATTTTTTTGAATTAAAGGCTATAAAGCTTGGGTAACATTCCCAACAATCTTGCCTTAGCCTAGAAAGATACGAAAATGCTTGAGTAAGGTTCTTCATACCTTTTCCTCAACATTTATTTGGAGACCATACTAGGGAGATATTCCATATCTCTCTGGTTGATTGTATTGTGATTATATTTGATTTTTTTTTTGTCTGATTCTCTTTGATTGAATTTTTTTTCCATGATAGTACCTGTTAAGAGACAACCCAATATTGGAAACAGTATTGATGACCAAACCAACATTACATTGAATTTATTCAACACTAATTTAAAAACTACTAGTACTCATGCTGAACTTGAATGCTCTTGGGAAGTAATTGAAAGGGACATAAATATATGTGAACGTTGGGAAGACATGCAAAGTCAGCCTAGAAATCAACAATAAAATTTCGTCTTACATTTTTTACTATGTTTTGTTTCATGTCCTCTAATTCTCGTATTTCTAGAAGAAGAAGAGGATTGTCCCCTGAAGTTACTCCTATTTATGAAATAGGGAGGAGAAGGTTTTTTTACAAACACAAAAAAATTCTCTTAGGTGAACCTTATCTAATTCTTCCATTTCATATTCATCACCCATACCTTTCACCTTCAATATGGATTCCTCGGTGTTATAACCCTAAATTTATCTACACATGCATACATGGCCTTGGGCCTCTTACTTGCATTTTTTGCCAAAGCACTGCTGAGATGCTCTTCTTAAAAACCCATTTTTTTGAAGATGTACGCGCCCTGCACCATTAATGCCCGTGTACATATGATTTCTACACCACTACAACTTGTGTACATATCCATGTTGCATCATTACAACCCGCGTATACTTGCAAAAGTTGCAAAAAATAAAATTTGCAAGGAATTCATTGAGATTATGGGATATTGGGTAGTTTCCTAACTAATAAACCTGTTACAGTCCATCACCCAACCAAATAACCATCCTTTTGTCATATAAAAGGAGGTGTTGGGGTCTCATTCCACATCTAATAATAAGAACAAGGAAATGTTGAGCACTCAACACACCCTAAAAAACCTATGTCAAATTTTACTTTTTGGGTACCACTTGATATTTTTCACTGTCTAATTCGACTTCATTGTGAAAAATGTTTCCTTTTCTTATCATCTTGACTCTGATTAAGTCCTTCAAATTTTTCTTGAATATATGAAAACTAACGAATTAAAAGGCATAACCTTTAAATAAATAATCAACAGCCAAAATATTTCACCCAATGCTCTGAAATTTGGCATCGAAAGGATTTAAAAGATGAAGGAAAATCACTCGAAAAAACCGCAGTCTCCGATCTTCATCGGCATCGGCAAAAGGAAGTTTTCTTTCGCAAAAATAATCACACAAGGATATCGCCGATAGCCGATCCCCTTCAGCCTTGGTGAAAGGATAAAAGAGTAAACTTTAAAGAAGAAAGAAATGATATCGATGATGGCCAATACCCGACGTGCTTAGAGAAATGGAGAATACCAAACCGCGATGAACGATCGGACCACGCTAAAAAAAATTCTTCGATCATCGACTCCCGAAACGTTTCAGCTTCAGGATTATTTGAATATGATAACCCAAAGGAAAATACGCAATAGGTTTATCCTCGATCGCCTATCCCTGACACCTTTTTTGGCATCAGTGATCCCAGGTTTAGTTTAAGAACACACAACTGGAGGAAAGTCCCAACTCTGAATAATACTCGCGAGTTAAGTCATAAATTTTCATTGCCACATGTCCCAAGCCAGTCTCTCCATGTCAGCACCATACGATGAAATCGATCGACATCAGAGGTTTTTCATAATGACCATTTGAATTTACTGATAGAACACATCACCCTCTGCGACTTCACTGTCAACCCATGATGAATTAAATTGCAAAGATTCGGGGAGGAAAATACACAAAGCAACTTGAAGCATCACTAAGGATGAATTCAGAGTTAACTTGGAGGAAATACGGTTTGTCTTAATGGCACAAACAAGGGGCGCTATGTAACTAATCCCAGGCTCGAAAATAAGTTCCAAATCAGATAGGAAAAGATATGGATGAAGAACACAAGAAATACATACACAACGAAAAGAAACGATACATCCAACCACTACAACCAGAATCCTTTCATGAAAGTTTTAGGACTTTTAGATTAGGTTTCAATCGAGATCAAATTACATACAATAGACACTGTCTACACTATTTGGACAACCAACCCGGTTTATGTTAAAAAAAAATCTTCAAAACTGTCAGGATTTGTGCAATGCCTGAGAATACAAAATAGAGTTAGTTAATCATGTCTCTTTTTCATGCTAGTAAGGTCAGTGTGGACTTTCTCCCCGTCTGCTTCACGTTCTTTGAGATGTTTCATATTTTTTTCTTCCGATGCCCTTTGTTCTTTGCGCAGCTGCACCATTGTATCTTGCGATTCTTAGAGTTGTCTCTTGATCCATGTCACGTTCCTTTCACGACCCTGGAATACTAACACCTCAAGGGTATTTTCCGCCAACTGTCGTCTTAATTATCTATTTTCCTCATAGAGTTCAGCGATGGTGATTTGTATCTTTTTCAGCTGTTGAGTTAGCTCTCAAACATTAGCATCCATGGAATTTTTCCTCCTTGTTCTACTATTGATTCCCTGACTCGTGACTTCGACAATCTCTATATGAATAACATGCATAAGTAATTCCTCCGCATCCGATCTTGTGCACGACTTGCTTTGGATTTGGGTTTCCCTAGCTTCCTTATTCTTCCATAGCCTTCCCCTTCTCTGGGGTATCTATTGTTGGGGAGGCATGTATTCCAACGTCTTTCCTTTCGGCACAACTTATTCCACTTCGGCCTTCGTATGGTGTGATATCATCGTTTCGGTGCGCAAGTAGGAACCTCCCTTTGAAACCTCGGGAATTTTCGCTACGAGTAAGAACTAATCCCAGGAACTTTGGGGCTCAATCTTGGCACTTTTGCTACTTCGCATGCCCCTTCTTATTTTTTGAGGGGTTACCATGGTGCAACATGTAATGTCTTATGCACGGGGAAATTGGTGAGGTACCGAAGTGGAAAAATTGATCAATATGAGCTTGGGAGACGAACTACCAATAATGCATAATCTCGGTTGGTGAGTAGAATACATGAATAACATCCTTAATTTATAACAGAGCGGGCACTAGGTGGAAACATGCAAGGGAACACTGAATTCATGGTGACTAGATGTTTTGAAGTGAACTAAATATTTTTTGTGGCACATCCACCTGACGAATATGTTTAGGGGCATGTGAGATACAACCGATACGAGTTTCAGGGTGTGCATGACATGAGCTCCATGATTTTTTATTCTACCAGCCGTCATGATGGGCTAATGATGGTTGTTGAACTTGTCGATGTGACTTCTGTTTAAACAACTTTCCTTGACCTGATGAACCTAACAACTTCCATTATGATAGTACCCGAATATTTTGGAACATACTCTTACTCTTAACACATGTTTGTCTCTTACATCCTTTCTTGACTCCAAGGGCCAACCGGCCACTGGTGTGACTTCGACTCTCATGTTATTATGTACCCGATATTTCATGTTGTGGAACACAATCCCACCCTAACTAGAAAAAAATGACGACGCTAATAGAAGTGAAGCAAGTGATTTGAAAGCTGTATAGATCCCGTAAGTATCAAATAACTAGGTTTAGTGAGCCTTATAGGTATGTACCAGTCTAGATTTCTCATTCTTACACTTTATACATGTATTTTACCCAGTGTTACTCTATACGTGGTCTCTAAAGGATTTCATTTTTTGATTGCAAGAAATATGCCTCCGAGTATTGGACAAGAATAGCTCGGGAGCCTCATTGGGAGATTCAATAAAATGGTCCAAGTGCAAGAAGAATTGGATCGAAATCAACAAGGAAATGAAAGATATTGGGCTCTCCGAGTTTGGCATGCCCAATGACTTAATCGACTTACCTGACATAGTCAAATCACGCACCAAGAAAGATTCATCATGGGCTGAAGAACTAGAAAAGGTGGCAGACACAGTGCCAGGTCAGGTGCGACGGTTTATGGAACACCCGATCAAAGCTTGGGCTATGCTGCAATAGTTAAGTGACAGTCTAGTAAAGTATCGGGCACATGCGGTAGAGATAAGAGATATTTACGCGGCCCTGATGGAACAACATAGATTCCAATACGCAAACACCTATGAGGAGTTGTTCATCAAGTGGTCGGAGTACAAGAAGAGTCACCCTTTTAAAGTGATATCTTGAGATGACTCTTAGATAAAATGCTAGGAGAGAATGCCATGTGGCGAAAATTTACTTACTTATCTGCACTTTCGCCATTATTTTTAGTTAATTTTATGTTATAAGTAGGAGCATCGAACGATTAGCAAAAGGCCAATGGTTGTTGCAAGAAACTCTCATTTTTTGTTTTGTTAAGAATTATTTTGGAGCTTCCTTTAATTGAGAAGTTCTTCTAGACCAGAGACAAGTTTATGTTTTAATAAAATGCGTGTATGATTGGATGTGGATAAGAACTATTTCCTATCTCATCTCATGAATGGAAGCCATAATGAGTAAGAGCTATTAAATCTATTGATAAGTTATTTGATGCAATATTTTATAGTTCTTTCTTTAATGATGAAAATGAATCTTTTTGTTATTATGTGATTGATGATTATAGTTGAGTGAATTATTTTACTTGCCATCATTTATCACATGCATGTTTTCTTCTGATAATTTGTATCTCAGTTAGTAATTGGAATACTCACACGATTAACGTATTAGTACTAGGCCTATGGTAGATGACCATTGTCTGAACGCTAGAGTAAAGGGTTAACCCTAACTCAGCCTCTTCTACAATAGTTTAGTTTGTTCCCACTTTGTCATATAGTTGGTTTATACCAGATTTATCTTATAATCAGTCCTACCTCAGAGAAAATACAAAAAGAGAACATTTCAACCGAAGGAAAGAACCTTCATAAGAAAACGTAAAGCCCATCATTTATTTCGGCCAGATCACAAGATCTGGAGAACCATTCCACCATTAAACATTGCAAAGTCTAATTGGGCCTCGATGGCGAATTTGGTTCTTGTTGTTGAGTTAAATGGATTTAGGACCCATCAATAGGAAACTCTACCTGATTTCACTTCCCGTCCTTGCCCAAGATATTGCAGCCCTTTTGTGAGAATCTGCTCAACATTCCATCATTATCCCCTTCTCCCCCATTTAACCCATTCACTTCCCAAGAAGAGATCAGAAGGTTGAGAGGAGAAGTTTATATAAAGGTGCACTTGGATATTGGTGAAGAGGATCCTAGACCAGGTTCACACAATGGTAGCCAACTTTGATTGTAAAGGTATAGTCATTGTGTTATTAATAAAATAATTACTTTTCCTGTCCCAAATGATGGTGTCTTGAATACTTTTGTTGATTTATGTATGGAATTCTAACATCTAACCCTAACTTATATATGGAATAAAATGCTTGTAGTTTTATGTTTGTCAATCTTTGGATGCAGGTTAGCCCTGGGAGGAGGCGTGAAGTCAGTGAAACTTCCAAGCACGAGGAGGTCATCACCAGACATGGGATTAGAGGTATAGTTACCCGATCTCCTTTTCCTTTCTTTCTTCATATGTGTTTTGGTATGTTTGGGGTAGTTTAGAGAATTAAGTGAATTTTAGATGGTTAATCGATCTGCCTACATTCTGAAACCTGGTGTAGTTAAAGGAGGGGTTTTCCCACTAGAAGAAATAGAGACCATACTGGGGAAGCCTGTAGGGTTTTTTAGGGGATTTTGGGTTGTCTTATTGGTTTTCTTTTCCTTTCATGTTTCTGTTGTGTTTTCTAAGTATTTCAAGGGATTCTAGTCACCTTCAGGTGTTATACTAGTTGTCCTTTGCCTGTAAGTCTATCTGATATTTTCTTTTTTGGAAAGATACATAGGTGTACGCACCTTGTAGTGGGTTAGCCTGTGTACATATGCACTCTTCTCAGTAAACAACCTACATACACACACAGGATGATGAAGCAACAACAACGTCTCTAATTCAAGAAATTTTTCGAAAAGAGGAAGCCAACCTATTTTCTGATTGAAGTTTATACTTCTCAAGGTTTCTTGATTCAATTCAAAGTCTCTATTTTTCAACCATATCTTGGGTTAGAATTCAATTTGCTTGTCTTTTTTAGTTTCTTATGTTTACTTTTGAAAGGGTTTTAAGAAAGTCTTTTGAATTATTGATCTTCTTGTTTGGTTTCTTTAGTGATTCCCTGCGATCCACAGTGGGAAAAAGATTTGTTCCAGTCTTGTCTTGGTGTTCTTTTTTCCCCTTTTAGTTTCTTTGAAAAAAGAGAAAAAAAGATTTATTTCAGTTTTTTTGTTTGAAGCAATTTCAAAAGAAAAAATATTTTATTTTTAGTTTGGTAAAGTAGTTAGAGTTGGTTATTTACTAAAAAGGAAAAAGATTTTTTTTTTAAAGTTCTTTACTAATTTCTTGAAACATAAGTAGCTTGTAGTCAAGCAAAAATTCATTTTAGTTCTTCTTTTAAAAGATCTTGAAAAAAATTAGTTATAGAAAAGTTGGTTACAAAGAATTAGTTGTGAAACTTTGCTTTTGATTAGAAGTAATTTTTCTTTCAAGTTTCTTATTTTTATCCTCTTTTTCATCTCTTATAACATCACCGGTTTCACCACCATATCCCTTGAGTAAATTAAGCCATTAAAACAAATGCTAAATCTAAAATAAGCAAGACTTTTTATGTTTGTAGGGTCAACCAACTAGTTTAGGGTTAGGGCCTTGAATTAGGTTGGAGAGGAAACTCTTCAAGGCCGTTAAATAAACATTGGAGTCAGAATTAGGGAGTGTTAAAGTCCAGTGTCGTAAAATTTATCTGGGAACCCCCTCTAACACAGGGGATAAACATGAGGTCATGTAAGGAAAGGAAACAGAGATAACCCCTCCAAAGTGCGATTGAATGTAGTGGGGAACACACATTGAGGATTTGTCTTGGGAGTAATACCGACTGCATTTTCCTACGGAGCTTTGTGGACCTCGAATCCATTCAAGATCCTCTGTTGTCTTATGAACCATTTTCTCTTGATACCCTCGATAGGTTTCAGACTTGTTATCCTTCTCATTGCGATCTTCCCGACTGTCGACTGTACCTGCCTTGTGATTGACTGCGAGATGGAAACTTAGTTTCCCATATTCTAGGGACTTACACGGGTGAATGTGGGGGTATATTGTGGTACCT
Source organism: Picea sitchensis (assembly GCA_010110895.2). Taxonomy (NCBI): domain Eukaryota; kingdom Viridiplantae; phylum Streptophyta; class Pinopsida; order Pinales; family Pinaceae; genus Picea; species Picea sitchensis. The sequence continues at coordinate 90,595 of SNQJ01S0001942.1, read as the reverse complement.
GGGGAAAACATTGGATCACACTTCACAGAGTATACCGATAGGGTGATTTCGTGTTCTAGTTTCACATGCACTGATTAGTTTCTCTAGTGTTGATTGGCATAACTGTCCTTCCTACTAGATAGTTGTCTGCTGATTTTCCTTTAGAAATTTTTAGTGTGTGCTATATGCTCCCTAGTTTTCCATACTGAGTTAGTCAGTCATTTCTTTGGGTCTTTGACCTAAGGTGGTAGACCGACCACTCCGTTGGTCGTGAGGACTTTTCGGTCTTCCACTTAGAAACGTGGAGCCACCTCTTTATAGGTGTTGTTTTGAGAACACTGGTTTGTCGGAGTCAGTGTGTGAGACTTTTATGGACTTGAACGATCCCAAAAGGGGAGAAAATGTGCTTAATATATTCATGGTTAAATTTCCCGTCGATACCAACCAAGGAACCCCTTTGCAAGGGGATTCTTGTGATTTTCCTTTTTTTGGAAACGTTGGTGTCCCTTTGATGGTCACTTTGTACATTGCTGGGTTGAATGTGGGACTATAGGTTTGGTTGGGTACCATTCCAAATGTACCAAATGATCTTGACGCTTCTCATTTAAGAACCTTATGTCATGGACACCATGTTGATGTTCCTTTGTTGGTGAAGTATTCATGTCCTCCTTCTCTTGTCTCTAGTGAAAGTACATTTACTAGTAACTCGAAGTCTAAACAAAATTGAAAGAGGAAGAATATTAATAAGAAATCACCAACCTCAGTGAGTCATGTTGGAGATAGGTCATAAACCTCTGCAAGTCATGTTGAATACCGACACCTACCCTCTATAAGTCATGCTAGGGGCATGAACTTAGTCCTGCAAGTCATACTGGAGTTCAATCACCAACCTCTACAGTTCATGTTGGAGATGGTTCCTCAACCTCTGCAAGTCATGTTTAAGATAATCACCCAGCCTCTGAAAGTCATTCTAGGGGCAAGCACCTAGCCTCTGCAACTCATGCTAGGGGAAAAAGCACAATCAGTATTAGTAATACCAGTAATAGGTTGGTACCCTCTGTGAGTCATGTTACTGACCAGTCACCAACCTCTACAAGTCATGTTGGGGACAAGTCACCAACCTCTACAAGTCATGTTGGGGACAAGCAACCAGCCACTACTAGTCATGATGGGGGCATTGATTCTGTTGGGAAACCTAGATGGATAGGACATAAGCATAAGTTCCTCTGTAATCCTTGCAAGGGATATCAACTTACTCATATTTTCCCTGACATTCCAAAGGTACGAAGATTGTGATCTCTGTTTGTAAGCTCTTCTGATTCTAAGTCTTCTGAGGTTTCCTCACAATATATTCAACCTTTGGTTGATGAAGTGGTCATGCCAATGCAATCTTAGGTTGATCCCACTCCTATTTTGGGGGGTGATGTTCCTATAGACCATGTTGTCTTGCAGCCTATTCAACCTTTGGTTGATGAAGTGGTCGTGCCGATGCAATCTTCGACTGATCCCACTCCTCTTTTGGGGGGCGATGTGCTTGTAGACCATATTGTCTCACAAGTTATTCAAACAATGATTGAGAAAGTGGTCATGCTGATGCAGTATTCAGCTGATCCCTCTCTTTTCTTTGAGACTGTCGAGTCTACCAAAGTGGTCAAGCCGATGCAATCTTCGACTGATCCCACTCTTCTATTGGAGAGTGTCGATTCTGCCAAAGTGGTCACATCGATGAAATCTTTGGTTAATCCCAGTCTTCTCTTGGGGAGTGATGTGTCTACTGACTATGTTTTTAGCATTTCCAGTTCAGTACTTTCAGAACAAGGTGTCATTCTTCTCACTTTGAGCACACCCTGTCCAAGCCCTAGGATGGTTTCCTTTGATTGGAATGACCTTGTTGAGACTCCTCTTCCTTCTTCTACACCCTTTCAAATAAAGGTTGAATTTAATTCAACAAACATTTATCGATGTATTGTGGATGAAGGAGCCTCCGCAAGTATTTTATCCTCCTCGGTTTGGCAAGCCTTGGGACATCTCGAGCTTGTGTTTGCTTCGCATGAGATATTGGATTTTAATAGATGTCCTAGTGAATATTTGGGGGTTCTTCCTTAGTTTCCTATCTCGTTAGGTGGGAATATTGTCCTTGTCGATGTTATAGTGGTGCAAGGCCCGTAAGATTTCAATATGATTCTCGGGAGTGATTATGTATATGCTATGAATGTTGTGGTGTATATGCTCTTCCGGGTGATGCATTTCCCTCATAATGGAAGCATTGTCACTATCAACCAACTGGCATCTGATAATCACCATCCTGATTCGGCATTAGTTCAGGCTACCCCTTTATATGTTGCTAGTGTTCGTGTAGACTCTACCCTTCCATGGGTTAATTATGTGGCATTTTATCCTCGATGTTCAATTTCTCCTAAGCAATAACTTGTTCACTCATGTTTTCCTTATCGAGACATAGTCTCGGCAATTGATCCATTGGTTTATCTAATGGGGTCATGGGAGCCTTTGCTTCTCCCTCTTGGTACAAGTGATCTTGTCGAGATTACTTGAGAAAAGTAGCCCCCTGGAGTCTTCTTTAATCCCTTTTCATACTTTCAAAACATGAAAAGATTGCCAAGTAATCTTATTGCCCTTCATGCTCGCCAAAATCGAATTTGAAGGCACATCTATCCGATGGTAGTTTACCCCTTTTTTGGTCTGGATGGTCAATTGTATGAATAAAGGTATGCTCTAGGAACCTCAGTTCACTAGAAGAGTATTCTAAGGCATAAGTTTAACCCTTTTTTGGGCCTGAGGGACTAAATTTACAAAAGAGGAACATTCTTCTTGGTTTTGGTTTATCACCTTTCTTGGGCCTTGGAGATTACTTACAAAAAAAGAACCCCCACGGTGTCCATAGTTAAGCTCTTTTCAGACTCCCTAAAATTGAAAATATCACCGAGTGACCTTGTTCCTTCATACTCGTTAAATTGGTCCAGAACAACATCTAATGGCATGCATTTACCCCTTTTCCGGCCTGTAGATTATAGAGGAAAAGGTATGCCTCGGGAGATTCGTCTCGCCGAGAGAGTTCTCCTCAGTAAATTTTATATTTTTTCGATCTAAGGGGACTAATCTCAGAAAAAGGATGTGTGTCCATAATTAATCTTTTCTCAGACTCCTTAAAATTGAAAATATTGTCGAGTGATCTTTTCTTTTTCACACTCGTTAATTTTTTTTTGAATAGATGTCTTTTTGGTGCCAGTTTACCCCTTTTTCGAACTGACTAGACTATCTCCGAAAAGGGTACTCCTTGGAGTCTTCTTTTACGTTTTTTTAGAATCTCTAAATGTGAAAAAACTATCGAGCTTACCTTCTCTGGGCTTGATAAAATTACATTGAAGGGGGTTTCATTGTGTCTTGCTAATCGCATTTTCATCTCTACATCTTTGGCCTAATTCTAGCTCCATGTTGTTCTCAACTGAACCTTTAAAGCATGCCTTATACGCAATCCTTGTAGCACTTTTCCTCTGTGACATGACACCTTGAACCATGGAGGAATTTTCCTCGAGTGTCCTTTTCCTGCACATATCTCCTTGCTCTGAGCATTAGTGTGTTCCTTTTACTTGAAACTAGTATGTTTTCTTGCGACATTCATTCCTCCTTTCTAACGTATAATTATTTTATTATTTTTCAAGATCTTTAAAAAATTGAAAAAGACACAAAAATAAAAAAAATCCAAAAAGAGGGGACGAGAAATATCTATTATTTTTTGGCAGCACAATGAGTCGCCTTTGGACTAAGAACATACTTTCATTTTTTTGTCAAGCATTGGGATTTAATACGACCTTAGGAATTTGTTATCGCTACAGAGAGCTATGTCCTCCTTCATTTGGTTACTCTTCGAAACACATGGAGAGTTTGCATTGCCTTCTGCATCGTGAACTTATGTCAATGTCATGCTTCCCGAGTCTTATCATATTTCATGATTTTTTCCAAGGGAAGTTTCACCCAACCTGAGTTGGCCTTTCTACAGTTTGTCTCTTGACCTCATGACATGGCCATCCCGAAATTCGAGTCAAGTCCTGATTCAAAATCGATGAAGTTCTTTGCCTGATCATCAAGATCCTCTTGTCTTTTCCCGATGAGTTGTTGAAGACCTCAGGGTAGTGAAGTCATACACTCACATTGTACTTATACCCAAGTTTTGAATATATTTAAGTTGTTGCTCGAGCTATCAAGAGCTCATCTCCAACCATTGGGTGTCACTGGCTTCTTGAAGATGGATACTATATTTGTATATCTTTGATTTTGAGATGTAGATATGTTGTGTATTTCTTGCAATTATACTTTATATAGATATATGAAATGGATATATAGTGTATTTGATTGGAATACATGATTTATTTCATCCCGAGCATGGGTATGTAGAGACAATTGTTATTTTGCAGATGGCACCTCCCGAACTCTGGTCCTGGGCTCACTCGTTTTCGTACATTGGTGAATATTTTGTAATGTATTTCGGACATAAGATGCTATTATGACATCACACATTAGGGGGCATATTTTATAACCCTAAATTTATCTACACATGCATACATGGTCTTGGCCCTCTTACTTGCATTTTTTTCCAAAGAACTGTTGAGTTGCTCTTCTTAATAAAATAATTTTTTGAAGATGTATGTGCCCCGCACAATTACTTCTCGCATACATACGCTTGTTGCACCAATACATATTGTGTAAATATGCATGCTTCACCATTACAACCCGCGTATACTTGAAAAAGTTGCAAAAACTAAAAAATTGCAAGGAATTCGTTGAGATTACGGGCTATTGGGTAGTTTCCTAACTAATCCACCTTCTATAGCCCGTCACCCAACCAAATAACCATACATTTTTCATACAAAAGGACGTTTTGGGGTCTCATTCCACATATAAGCATAAGAATATGGAAACTCTTCCCGATTTCACTTCCCCTCCTTGCCCAAGATATTGAAACCCTTTTTATGAGAATTCCCTCAACATTCCATCATTAGCCCCTTCTCCCCCATTTAACCCATTCAATTCCCAAGAGGAGATCAAAAGGTTGAGAGGAGAAGTTTATATAAAGGTGCACTTGGAGCTTGGTGAAGAGGAGCCCAGACTAGGTTCGCGGAATGGTAGCCGACTTTGATTGTAAAGGTATAATCATTGTGTTATTAATAAAAGAATTACTTTTCCTGTCCCAAATGATGGCGTCTTGAATACTTTTGTTGATTTATGTATGATATTCTAACATATAACCCTAACTTATATATGGAATAAAATGTTTGTAGTTTTCTGTTTGTCAATCTTTGGATGCAGGTCAGCCTTGGGAGGAGGCGCCCAGTCAGCGAAAATTCCAAGCGTGAGGAGGTCATCACCAGACATGGGATTAGAGGTATAGTTACTTGATCTCCTTTTCCTTGATTTATTCATATGATTTTTGGTATGTTTGGGGTAGTTTATATAATTAATTGAATTTTAGACGATTAATTGATATGCCTACATTCTGAACCCTGGTGTAGTTAAAGAGGGGGTTTTCCCGCTAGCAGAAATTCAGAAGTTTCACTTACTGCAAACCTCCTACCAGGGCTAACTTCCATCCAAATATTGACAAACATAAAACTACAAGAATGATATTCCATATATAAGTTAGGGTTAGATGTTAGAATTTCATGCATAAATCAACAAAAAATTTCAAGAAACCATCATTTGGGATAGGAAAAGTAATTCTTTTATTAATAACACAATGATTATACCTTTACAATCAAAGTTGAATATTGTTCCGCGAACCTGGTCCAAGCTCCTCTTCACCAAGATCCAAGTGCACCTTTATATAAACTTCTCCTCTCAACCTTCTTATCTCTTCTTGGGAAGTGAATGGGTTAAATGGGTGAGAAGGGGATGATGATGGAATGCTGAGGGAATTCTCACAAAAGGGATGCAATATCTTGGGCAAGGAGGGTAAGTGAAAATGGTAAGAGTTTCCTTGTTCTTATGCTTAGATGTGGAATGAGACCCCAACAACTCCTTTTTATATGAAAAAACGATGGTTATTTGGTTGGGTGGCGAGCTATAGTAGGTGGATTAGTTAGGAAACTACCCAATATCTCGTAATCTCAATGAATTCCTTCCACCTTTGTATTTTTTTCAACTTTTACAAGTATAAGCGGGCTGTAATGGCGCAACATGCGTATGTACACGAGTTGTAGTGGTGCAACAAGAGTATGTACCCAGGTATTAATGGTGTAGAGAATGTACATCTTCAAAAAAATGGTTTTTAGGAAGAGCAACTCAACATTGCTTTGGAAAAAAATGCAAGTAAGAGGGCCAAGGCCATGTATGCATGTGTAAAGAAATTTAGGTTTATAACACTCAGGTAGTGGTGGTGGCACAGAAGGTTCCACTTCCTCGCAACCTCCCTCTTCATTTATGATTGGTAGTATCTATAGTCATCAAATCCCTATTCAATATACTACCAATCCTGCCAAGGTCATTAAGAAACATGGGTGTTTCCAATTTGAGGAAGATGCTACAACCACCCCCTGGCACGTGTCTTCCCCTTTGAATCTTGCACCAGCCACCCAACCATTACTGAAATTCAAAGACTACTTACCTAGGTTCTCTGGAAATGGTATTGTTACCACAAATGAACACCTAATAGCATTTTCTAATTCTTTTCATAACATAGGGGATAACGAGAACGATACTTACATGCGCTTATTTGTCAATTCTCTTGAAGGGAAAGTTGCAACTAAATTTTTTTGATCTCCCATGTAAAATCCTTTCAAATTGGGAAGAATTGGTCTATTGGTTTAAGTCCACGTATGGACAACCAAATAATCGAGATGATCAGTTAAGGGAGTACAAAAATATTTCCTATAAAGATGGTGAAACCATTAATTATTTTAAACTTCACTTCACCAAGCTATATATCAAATTCCCGAACTAATTTTTCCTCAAAGACAAGTTGTTTTCATGCATTATTATAATGATTTACCTTATGCTTATCATCATAGACTTGAACAAAAGGCTATTGACAATCTTGGTTACACCCTTCAGACTTCCTTAGAATAAAAATATCAACTTGAAAGGGTTGGTCTTCCTAAAGGAGACTTGGTCAAGAAAACAAACATGTCTTCCATTCTACAACTCATGCAAGATATGAATAACATGATGATAGACAATGAACAAAAAGGAATTTCCTCTTCCTCCTCCCCCGGGGCTTCTTCTTCTTCCCTGACGCATTTTAGAAATACTAATGAGAACACTTTTCATCCAAAGGCCATAATGAATCACACTTGGTGTAAATTATGTGAAGAAAATCATGATGAGAACACTTGTGAAGTAAAAATAAATGCTAGAGATAAGATATTTGGAAAAAGGCCTGATACCACGATCGCTATTTTAGATTGGGACGAATTAGAGGATGTTATGGTATTCAATACCAGGAACAAATCTTACACTGCCAAGAGAAACTTTTATCTTCCTCGTAATTCTTCTGCCCCAAGCTCATCTTCTTCAAATGATGATACACAAACTATTAGAACTTCAAGTGATAAAGGAGTATCTTCTCCTCTTCCCTCTTCTCAATACAATATCCTTAACCAATTGGATAATATAAAAGTTGATGATACCCTTTTGGACATGGTTGTCTTCCCTGAACAACCGAAGCATCTTAAGAATTTTATGGAAGGTAAAGTTTCCACCATAGCCAATCTATTTGAAGAGCCGAAATAAGAGGATTCAACTGTAAATAATATAGGTGTAAATAACTTTTGGAACCATATAAAAAGAAACCCTTTCTATATTTCAGTAAAAGTCATGGATAAAATAGCTCATTGTCTCCTAATTGATGGCGGATCTACTCCAAGTGTGATGTATAAAATTATCATGGAAGATCTTGTCTTATATTGTACCAATGAAAAATTCTAGGACCATTCTCTCTTATAATAATTTTCAACAATCAACTATAGGTGAAATCAAGGATGTAACCCTAGTTTTGTGTGCACATCCCGAGATAAGGACAACTCTTAATATCCAAGTAATTGACATGCGAGTGAGTAACTACTCAATTATTTTTGGAAGGTACTGGAAATCCTTAACTGGTGGATACCTTTCACTTGATGGCACACATTTTTATGTTCTTCGAAATAGAAAGAATATTATACTTCTTAGGGAAGGAATAATTTCACCTTATATAGAGAGTGTCCCTCAACCCAATGTAAATTATCTGAAGAATATTTAGGGGTGTACTCTATATTTTTATATGAAGGCGATACTATACTTGAACCAATTAATTTTGATGATGGAATTTGGCACATGCATTTCGATGGATCATGTTCTAACGAAGGTAATGGAGTTGGAATAATTATGTATTCCCCTATAGGTAAAATTCACAATTTCTCTTATAGGTTGGAATTTTCTTGTAAAAAAAATGTTGTTGAGTTTGAGGCCTTATTGTTGGGCATTGAAAATTCATATAACCTTGGTTGTGGCCAACTTACAGTCTTTGGTGATTCTAAACATTTTGTGAACCTTGTGTGGAAGATTTATGTACCAAACAATAAGCTACTTAAGCATTATACCCAAGTTGTTTGGATGTTGATTTCAAATCTGTTATCATTTAACATCACTCATGTTAAAAGGGAACTTAATTCAATCGCTGATAGATTAGTTGTTTTTGTGGCTTCCCCTACTCGACAAGTTTTACCTCAAATACCTAATTGTACATTCCAATCTCTATATTTTCCTCACCTCCCTGACAACATAGAATCATGAAAAGTTTTCCCTAGTGATGAAGGCATTTGCGCTTTCATTCAAAATAAACCTTTTAAGCCCAAGGAAATCATCTCTATAGAAGACAACAAATTTCCTAAAGGCTTGAATCCTCTTGAATGTTTATTTTCGTCAAGGGATGTAGGAAACAAAGAAACACATAAGGAAGAGGAGTCAAAAAGGAAAATTGGTGATACCATTTCCTTGAATATTGGGACATCTGAATATCCAAAGATAATTAATTTAGGTGCCCAATGTTCTGATGAAGAGAAAGAAAAATTCACAGAATTACTACGTGAGTTTCAAGATGTTTTTTCCTGGTCATACGAGGATCTTCATGCTTTTGATCCTGTTGTCATACAACATGCCATTCCTATCAAGGAAGGGGGAAAACCAGTTAGGAAAAGGAAAATACCTATTGATCTTGCGCTTGAATCCACTATTAGAAAATAATTGGAATTTTTTTTGCAAGCTAATATAATATTTCCAGTTAAGTCTTCTGAATGGGTTTCAAATCGGGTCCCTGTTCGGAAAACTGCCGGTCAGATCAGATTATGCGTCGATTTTTGTGCGTTAAACAGGAAAAGGATCAAAGATCATTTTCCACTTCCTAATATGGAAATGATTTTACAACAAGTTTCATGGTCTAAAATGATGTCCTTAATTGATGGTTTTTCTAGATATAATCAAATCAAGGTAAAAAGCACAGATAGATGTAAAACCACATTTACCACATGTTAAGGCACATTTTATTATGAACGTATGTCGTTTGTCTTATCTAATGAAGGTGCCACTTTTCAAAGAGCTATGCATATATATTTTGATGATCTAATTGGTAATATTATCCAAGTTTATCTTGATTATTTGACTGTTTATTCTAAAAACCGGTTGGATAATTTCGGTCATCTTAGAAAAGTTCTCATGCGCCGCAGAAAATTTGGCGTTTCTTTAAATCCTTCCAAGTCTATTTTCAGTGTCACGAAGGGTAATATTCTCAGTCACATTGTTTCTGATTTAGGGATAAGTATAGATCCTGAGAGGATTACTTCCATTCTAAACCTCCCTACCCCCAACTCCAAGAAAGAAGTTCAATCTTTCATGGGAATTATTAATTTTGTTTGTAGACTTTTTCTTGATTTTGCTGTCATGGTTAAGCCAATTCATAATATCTTGAAGAAATATCGTTCTTTTTCTTGGACAATTGATGTTGATTATTATTTCCTTAGGATTAAGAAGTTGATCAGTTCTGCACCGGTTTTGGAGAAACTGAATTTTGAGAAATATTTTATAGTATATATCAATGCCACTAAGGAAGAATTTTTTGCTATCCTCTTACAATGTGATGACCAAAACAATGAAAAACCTATAGCTTACATGATTCAAAGTCTATCAAATGACAAGATGAAATACTCTTATATTGAGAAACATGCTTTTGTTCTTGTCAAAGCTATAGAAAAATATCTCCATTTTATTTTGGGCAAACGTATGTAGGTTAACAGTCCCTTCCCTTAATGTCAAGTTTCTACTTTCACAAACTTATCTTTCAGGAAATATTGCACATTGGCTTGACAAAATTCAGGAGCATGATTTGACAATCATGAATTATAAGAAAATAGAGGGATGAGACTTATCCCTTCACTTAGCTCAATATCCTGAACCATGTGAAGAACTTGACGATCAAGATAATACTCTTTCAACATTAGTTTATATTGAAAATCAAAATTTCTCTATATCTGAGCAGCCTTCGTATAAAAATCTGGTGTATTATTTGTAGCATCAAATATTCCTAGATGATTTAGATCCTCATCAAATAAGGATACTCCACCTTGAATCTTCTAAGTATATCATTTTAGGGGACTCCCTGTTTAGAAGGTCTGTTGATGGTTTGCTACTACGATGTGTAAATGATGAAGAAGCACATACATTATTACATGAAGTACATGAATCATCAACATCTGTCATCCATATTGGTGGCCATTTTCTACTAAGGACACTGCTTTTAAGATCATAAGAAATGGTTATTACTGGCCTTTTATATTTCACAATTCTTATAAATTTGCAAGGTCCTGTGATAAATTCCAAAAATTCATTGGTAAAGAACATCTTTCTACCATACATTTATAGCATGTCATTCCAGATATCCCTTTTTCTATGTGGGGTCTAGAATTTATTGGTCCAAACAAACCTTCATACTTTGTAGGACACATCTTTATTTTGACAACCACTAATTACTTTACTAAGTGGACTGAGGTTGGCCCTCTTATACATGTGCAAGATGAACAAGTAATATCTTTTCTAGAGTCTAATATGTTTTCCATATTTGTTCTTCCATTAGAAATAATTATAGACTGTGGTCCATCCTTCATCTCAGCGAAATTGACTCAATTTATGGCTAAACTAGGTGTGAATTATTTAACTTCATCTGCTTATTATCCTCAGGGAAACAAACAAGTAGAATCTACTAATAAAAACCTGGTTAGAATTATAAAGAGAATCATAGAAGACAAACCTCACCAGTGGTACACACTTCTAACTTATTCTCTTTGGGAAGACCATACTAGCACCAAAGAAAGTACAACATTTACTCCCTCTTAGCTAGTATATGGCCAAGAGGCTATTTTGCCTATTGAACCATAGATTTTTTCCTTACGGTTGATGCTACAGAATGAAGAATTAAATTCTTATGATGTTTCTCAAGGGATAAATACACTACCATCCCTAGAAAAACAAATAAATTTTTCCTTGGAAAATTTAAAAAGGAGGCAGCAAATAGTAAAAATGTATTTTAACAAAAGAGCAAAGACCATTGAATTAAAAATTGATGACAAGGTCTTATTGTGGGATTCAGTACATGCTGAGAGAGGGATACATTCTAAATTCCAAAAGTTATGGCTAGGTCCTTTCAAAATCGATTTTATCCTTGACACAATTTCATATATTCTTAAATACATGGATGAGCGATTGTTTTCTTACAGTACCAATGATTCCCAGTTGAAGAATTATGTGGAACCATCTTGACCACTGGTTCTATTTTTGTGCAAATATGACTTCTGAACTTATTTTTGTCTTTTGTTTTTCTTTTTATTATTTTTTTGTCATTTTCATTTATTGGGTTTTGGTTTCTATTGTTTTCTTTGCATGGTCATAGGAAATAAGGCCTGGATCAATTTTTCCATAATTATTTCATTTCTGTAAGTATTTTTGATCAATAAGAATAAGGTGATACACAATGGTTATGATATTGTCCTTTAGAAACATTGATGGAACAATTTTTTTCTTTCAACATTGTTGTAGCATAGTTGGCTTTGATTTCTTCCTATCTTATGTTATCCCTTTCTTCCCTCCATTCTGAGAATCAAGAGCATATCAGACGTCTTCTTCTTGAAAGTTATAAGTATTTTTTGTTACGATTCTTATTGATTATTATGCATACAGGACCAATTCCCCTCATACATCTCACTTTCCATAAGTTATTCCATAAAGTCCCATTCCATCAATTCCTTAAGCCGTTATTTCCCCTTGTTGCATAACTATTTTCTGAACAAGTTCAATCACATACTTCTACTGGTCTGTGAAACAAATCATTTTGAGTTCTAAATATACTGAAAGAAAATTTCCCTGAGGAGTCGTGAGTTTGTTGACACCCAAAAGAACAACATGAAATCCCTGCCTGCAAATGAGTTGCAATGCATTATTACTTATATATATATATATATATATATAATAATAATAAATAGGTGGGACCCCTTTTGAACAATAATAAGGAAAATGTGTGACTCTTGTTAAAATTTACAAGCTATGCTCATAGTTACATTACAGGCAGAAGTTCACAGTTTGAAAATAAAAGGGTGAAGACCCAAACCTGGTTATGTTTGCAATTAATGGATGTTAGGTATGTTACAACTTGTTCTGAATGAAGAAATAATCATTTTATTAATTAGTTTGGCTTACACTCTATACACCTAAACTTTGATATGTTTCAACCTTGAGTGTGACTTTGGGTGCATACACAGATGTTAGTTCTCATATGGTATAAGAGTTATATGCCAAAGCATATGAGAAATTTGTTATTGCTATGTTGGAAGCCCGACCTTTGAGGTTCAAAATTTAATATGGTGAATTGTTAAGGCATGTTGATATACTAAGTGCACCCCACCACATAGTGGTTAATGGCATTCAATGCCGACGTTGCGAAGCGACGTGCATTCACTGCATGTTGTTCTTACCCTACCGCGAGGATACCACCTTTCCGTCCTATCCATACTTATTTTGGAAGTTCTCTGGTTAGTAATTTTTCCATCGTTCTCGGCACTCGGCGAAGTGGACACTGTTCTCTGTGATTTCCTAACATCTTTATTACATGTATGTTTCTTTTAACTCTTGATTCATCAATGTCTTGGCTCTTCTCAGGTTGAAATCATCTTTTTGGCTCTTAGAATTTGCATGTAGAATGTGTTTGTTTTTCGAGAGATTACGTTGAAATATTATGAGGAAATTGCGAGTCTTTTGGCCTTGTAAAAACACATTTTGTTTTGGGTTTCCTTCCTTTATGATATTTAAGCGATTTGAAGTAGGGATATAGTTCGACATTTTATTTTTTTAAATATATGGTTGTGTTTCATATGGAGCAAAGTTGGCATTACTGTGATTTTTCTATTAGAAAAGGTTTTTAGGGTGAATGTACTTGATTTCACCCATATTCAATTTTTAATGGTTGTCTTTATAAAAAAAAAAAAAAAAAATATTCAGGTTTTTGTAACATATATATTACCCTTAAAAGAATGACCAGACCTTGACAAATTTGTGGTTCTTTCATATTATTGTTAGAACTGTTTGTAAATTTATGGATAAGTGTGAAGGCTCGTGCATTGTATTTTGCTGCCATTTCATAATTTCACAGAGCTTATCTTCTTAAGAAAATATATTGTGATGGAAATTTATTCATATTTCTATTCGTTGGATTCATTTTAGGTTCCATACTTCAAACCTCGCACCCATTCTATCTGCTCCAGGCCATGTTCCTCCATCTAATACAAATGGGCCTAGTAATAAATTTGAACCTTGATTCAACTGTCAGAAAATTAATTAATAGACTCAACAAGATAGTGGCTTACTTTTTTATCCATACATGAGGGGACTTGATTGAATTTTAAAGTTAATGTTTGTTTGATAAAACAATGGTTGCAATGCTCACATTGGGGTTTTGAACCCAGTTTGATTTCGCAGTAATTATTTTTGGGGTTATAGAGAGATTTTTATAATTCACAATTAAAGGATTTTAATGGTTCCTTTCTCAACCTTTCATGCTGACTTTATATATTCTGGTTATGATTATAGTCGAGCCAAAAAAATAAATTTGGCAGTCTCCTACAAAACGCTTTATCATTTTAAAAGGCGTGTATGGTTTAAATTATTTAAACTTATAGAATTTTTAGAGTTGTAGAATTTTATTTGAGTTTGGGAACATTAAAAGTTGTAGACCCTGTATATTGAAGTTTTAAATAAAATGTAGATGGCACAAACAAAATTTGGTAGTTGGGGATTTTGGAATTTTAGTATGGAAATAATTGGCATGATAAACAATGAATATCCAAATGTTTTTGGGAAAATGATGTTATTGATGATTTTAATATTAATGAATGTTATTTCATGTAACAGAACAATAATCGTCTCATTCCCGTCCATTGTCTCATTTTTCTCTCATTATATGCCCATCACTTTCTCAATAGCATTTAATTCATCCCCTGTTCTATTATCTTGAATTTCATTTTTAAGGAGGAAGGATTAAAAAGGATTGAGTGATGATTTGAGTTGCAAATTTTTATATGGAGACATCGTTGTTAGAGGAAAAGGGCCCTGCATTTTTCTTGAACGATATTCATTTGTTGGTTCCTGACCATACTACCATTTTTCATTCATTACAAAGCCTCCCATATTCTCAAAGACCCTATCATTCCCTGCTCAATTGAAATTGATTATTGAATTTGATATGTGGTGATTTGTATGGATGGATTGCATATTTTTTTGTTGTGAATGATAGATCCAACATCTTGATTTTATTTAGGTAGAGTATTAGTGAATGGATTGTTAAAAGTTTTTGTATTCTTATTGAAATATTGCTTCGAGATGAGTTTTTTTAGTAGGGGAAGCAATGGCAGAAATGAAAACAAAGGTAGAATAAATAATTGGAAAAGAGGCCATAGAAGGCCACGACTATTGATACATTTTGATGTTGATCCACACAAACTAAATCTTCTTTTCCAAGCTGGGTTTTTTAATTTAGTTGGCCAAGGAATTCTGCAACCTGGGCATGAGAGGCCTCCTTTCCAACCACACCAAACTTTCTCTAGTATTTGTGTTCCCCCTCATGTTTCTATGCAGCCATAACCACCTTCCAATAATGGTTGGAAACAGATCATCCACCAACCTGCTTCACATAATAATGGGTGGCCTACAATATGATTTCCATTTCCTCCTCATCCACTACCATTTAATCCCAATGCACAAGATGATTGCATTGTTTCACCAACCCAATCCTCACATGCACGAAAAAGGATTAAAATATTGAAATGGACACTCAACACTGAGGGGGGGTGGTGAATCAATTTCACAAAACTTTGGAAAATTTTCCACTTTTCATAAATTAACTAAACAATATATATTTATTTCATTTTCTCAACCAATATATAGAATAATAAATATTTATTTAACTTGAATGAATACATAAGATCAATCTTTGAATATCTTCATCTTCAAACAATTATGAGAGACCTGCCTCTCTGTTACAAGACCCAACTTGTAGTTCTCAGATCCAACTGAGAAATGAGGAATCCAACCCTCATAACAAGTCCTAGCTTGTCTATATCAAATCCAACTGAGATGTGAGGAATCCAATCCTCATACAATAACCAACTTGTAAACAGGCATCAACCTGATAGAATGAACCTTTATTCATTCCATTATATATAAATATATATACTTCAACAAATTCAACTACACTTTCTTCTCACCATTATTTCTTGTTTATATAGTCTTCCAACTGGTGTGAATTTGAATCATTCCATCTTTTGATATTTGACCATTGTACCTTTTCATTTAAATGATAATATTAAACTTTAAATAATATAATTTATTCTTTTTATCCTTTATTCATAATGCTCATGATTTAACTCTCTTAATAATGACTATGTGTCAGTTCTTTTGTCTTCATGAGTGGATCACAGACATGGATCGACTCATCATATTGTTCTCATGCTTTTGTTGTGTCCTCAATTTGTCAACATATCATATTCGATATTTTCACCTATTTTATGTATTATTATGGTGTTAATCCTTTGTTGGATTGCATAGATGAAACCTGTATGAGGCGCTTCCTTCAAACCATTTTCAGATGACCATAGGCGCAGAACCACAGGTTTATTAATTTAACCACTACCTCTTATTTCACCCTTATTTCCTTATTCCATTCGACTGTAGGTGGTGACCAAGCGCTAGGCTAGATAAGTGTTTGATTACTTGTCAATGTAAAAAGTCACATTTTAATCGCACGATGATATGGATGACTATTGTTACTTTGGTACTTCATCCTTCATGACTTCCAACCTATGTATTCTTTCAAATGTACCGAAGCAGATTTCGCCGAAGTATGTATATGGATTTCATAGATTGGATGTTCCATATTTAATCTTTCGTTAATGGGTGATCCTTACTTATCTAGAGGCTTCAATCACAATCGATGATTACGACTTAATCAAGAGTTGATATGAACTGTTCTCATTCACTACGAAACTTCAGCTATTCGTGGCTTCTGAACTCTAGAGTGATTACCTACCAAATAATTCATAAAGCGGTGGTGACCCCTTGCTGTCAGTTAACACCTCCACTTATTTTATCCTTCCACTATGCTTGATCATCGATTTAGAATGCTCCTGAAGTAGATCACCATTTAGTGTCACTTCATGGTTTACGCTTATTCTATCCTTCCATTGTACTTGATCAATAGTCGAGAATGCTCCTGAATTAGATCAATGGTTAGCATTAACTTTAGCCTTCAGTGCTTCGGGTAGTTACTGGTGTTAGACACTGGTTTTCCCTGACGTACATACTCCCGAGGTGACATAACGTGTTGATGTCACTGCTGAATTGGAACTGGTCGAGTGGCTGCCACATGTCACTTAGATTCATGACTTACATGTACTTGAAATGCCAATTTCATCTTGACACTTGTCCTTATCTGATTTTTCCACGTGTCCTTGCTGACGTAGTCTTGCTGACGTGGATCTCCTCATGTGGAACATTTTCTCCTCTTGGATCTTAACAATTGTCATAACTCCTGAAATGTATCTTAGATCGACAACTGAGAATGACTTCGTCCTTCGGTGCTTAGGGTAATCTTACCCATTTTGGGCTTATTTTCTCTAGAGTAGTCAGCGTCAGATTTGATTGATGTTGATCTAACAGTGACCCTTTTCTATTCCATATCAATGGATAATACTTAAATCTAGATCAAATCTTGATCTAACAGTTAGGAAACCATCTGAAGATCCTTCTTCAGATCTCACAGTTGAGATTTTAATCCTTCCCAACCTCTAACTTCACCTCGATCTAGCAATCCTAAATCGTCCTGAAATAAGAATGAATGGATCCTGTGCATCATCTCCTCTGAGCTTTGATTAAATATCTTTCTTCTGATCTGTTCATCGTTATTTCTCCAAATATTTTAATAACTTGTGCTTCGTTACTTCTTATGTACATGGATTCTCTACATGCTACCTCTCCTGATATTTTAGGTAGATTCCTCTGCACCTTGCATTATTTCTTAAGCATGATTACTCCTAACTATATCAATGAAAATGATTCTTCCTTGGATCTTTGGAGTTTTCCCGTGGGGATTTTGATCTCGATGGAATTTCTACAATGCACTCTTCCTTCTGAGCTTTGATTAATGTCATTTCTTTTGAGCTTGAATCTCTGCATATTGTTTAACATTTTCATTCTCTGCTAATTGTTATGTTGTTGTCATCAATTACAATTCATCAATGATAAATCATCAATGAAAATTCATCATAACAAGTTATCATCACATCACAATGACATTGACTATTGACATTAATGACAACATATCAATGACAATATGTCCAACAATATCCCCCTTTTTCATTGAGGGAAACACACTAACTTCATACTCAAACTCCTCGTCTGATGATGCTTCTCTCCTTTGAAGTTACTCTCCCCCTTTGACATCAATGGCAAAGGATTTCTCCCCTTATGATCAACCTCTATCAATATGCATGTTGTTGACCAAAATATGAACTTGGGTAACTCCCCCTGGAATCATGCTCTGCCTATCATAACTGAGTGAATCCCCCTGTCAATATGCTCTCTTTGCCTCTAATTTCTCTCCCCCTTTGTTTCTAAAGGGGTATATCTTCCTGACAAGGTCTCTTCCCCTATTAATTTACTAACTTCTTATCTTAGTTCATTGGGATATGTGTGTTCAAGTAAGTAGTATTTTTTATACCAACTTGTGGTGATACCCACTTGTAGTGATAAAGTCTTTCAAAAATTAATCTAATTACTTTCTTACTTGATAACCAAAATACTCCTCCTGAGTTTTTACTGACTTTCCTTTGTCAAATAGAACAAGAGTATGAATCTTAATAATCTTTTTGATATGCTTCTTATTCTTCTTCTTATACTTCATGACAAGGTCTCTTCCCCTATTAATTTGCTAACTTCTTATCTTAGTTCATTGTGATATTTGTGTTCAAGTAAGTAGTTTTTTTCATACCAACTTGTGGTGATAGCCACTTGTAGTGATCAAGTCTTTCAAAATTTAATATAATTACTTTCTTACTTGATAACCAAAATACTCCTCTTGACTTTTTACTAACTTTCGTTTGTCAAATAGAACAAGAGTATGAATCTTACTGATCTTTTTGATATGTTTCTTATTCTTCTTTGATATTTCATAGGAATATCAATTGAGGATTGATACCAATTGATTTAATGCCAATTTTGTTATCAATTGATCTTTGTTGAATGATACTCCTTGAACTTCTCTGCTACCTTTATTTTTCCTCTTCTCATATTCTACAACTAACCCTACCAAATATTTTTCTTTTGAGCACTAATCTATAGATAGTCAATATTTTTGATATGTTATTTTTAAAAACTCTTGGCATGATCCTTTGATTTTATAAAAACCAATTTAAACTTATTTTTGTATTTTCTTTCTTTTACTAACAACTTATGACATCATCATAATTTGATATTGTCCCATATTCTTCTATAGGCACTTCCTTTTCTTGAGCTTGATTTATTTCATATTGAATTTCACATTCTTTATTAGGACCTTCACCCATCATGTTCTTATTATTAATTTCTTCATTTTTAGGTGTAATATCATATTTCTTTCTTTCTCCTTCAGATTTTCTTCTCCATATATTTCTATGAGATATTCTTCTTTTTGGATCTTCTCTTTCTAATTGTGTTTTTGGAGATTTGTCATCTCCTTTCTTCTTCCAACTTTTATTAGGTTTTCTCATTGACTTGAATGAATTATTTAAGAATTGACTTTTTGAAATCCTACATCTTTGGGATTTGTGCCCAAACCTATCACAGTTGTAACATTTCATTGTATGAAAAAATTTTGTTGTGTGCCCAACAAAATTGCATCTCCAACATCTAATTGAGTTTTTGGATTTTCTTGTATATCCTTTCTCTAGTTTCTTGCACTCCATTGCTTTATGGCCAAATCTATGACAAGAAAAACAATATCCTTTGAAGGTGTTTTCATTCTTGATTTTATTTTGGCTTGAGAGGTTTGTCATTTTATTTTCTTCTTTATCTTTACTTCTATAGCTTCCTTCCTTAAGAAAGTTCATAGCTTGTAATTGGTTTGTGATTGCACTGTTTTATTTTGATAAGGATGATCCTTTCCTATGTTCGTAAATGCTTCTCCACTTGTCACTGTCTTCTTTCCTATTGTATCCAAGACCAGTTTTGTCATCAAATGATCTTTGACTCTTCCAAATCTTATCTAGGATAGCTGAGCTATTATGGAAATTGACAATCTTATTTGACTTTTCATTCATCTTTTTGAGATTGACTATTTCTAACTTCAACATGTGACATAATTCTCCCTTTTTGGATGATTGCATCCTATGGGATTATTCATTTTTCTTGGCCTCCTTGAATTCAATCTTTAGATGTTCATTACTGTATTCATTTATCTTCTTAAGGTTGATTATTTCTAATTTCAACTTGTGACATGTTTCTTCCTTTTTAGTCAACTGAATCTCAAGGGATTCTTCCACTTCCTTAGCATGTTCAAGTTGAGTCTTTATATTGATGACTATTTCTTCTGTCTCATCCAAGAATTCTTTGCATTTAATAGTTTTTTCATATGTCTTCAATTCTTCCATATCTTTTGTTAGATCAAAAACTTTAGTTTTCAATATTTTGTTTTCTTCTTCGTATTCTAGTTGAATCCTTTTGAGGTTGATGGCTTCTAATTCAAACATTTGGCATGATTATTCCTTTTTAGTTATTTGGATCTTTTGGGCTTCTTCCTTTTTCTTGGATTCTTCAATTTGTGTCATTATATTTGCATTAGTACATCTAAATGATTGGGAACAATAGTGCTAATGAGAATCACATTGAATTAATGCATTGAGGAAATGCATGTTTGCATGAGAAGGTAGGCAATGGACTACCCATTATGGAATAAGGACCTTTAAATATTCTACCAAAGTTAAAAAATGGTAAAGAGAGAAATTGGGAGGATATAAACGTTGGCACCATGGTTACCAATGAAGAAAAAAATATTGAATGCATTCATGTAAAACTTTTAGTTTCATGTGTGTTGATTTGAGGCTAAGATCAACTCAAAGAAGGAGGGACAGTCCTGCTGCAATAATGAGTATGGATAGAGAATCCATATGGTAAGAGGTTGGTTGAGACCTAACACATCATGGAAAAGTACCCAACATAAAATGTAGTAAATTGAAATCAATGCAAGGGTGCATGGTGTGTGAATGTGGTCATGGACATTGGAACATTGATTAAATTCATTTGATGATTGATTGCATTGGGAAAATCTTGGTATGATGAGATGAAGCATGGGAAAGGAATTATATTTCCTTGAATAAATGAATGTGATTCAATTTTTAGAATACACAAATTAAGAATTGTTTGTGACACCATTGTAAATGTGCAATGAAAATATGTGTGCATGATCAACTAATAATTTGTTGGCTGTGTGAATATTGAAGTTGCAGGAAATATGGTCTTGGATATGGAAGAAGTGTAAGGCCATAAGGGAGACCAATTCCCATCGGTTATAAAAGATAAAAAATGTTATGAGAATGAAGTATCATACATATGGAATCTGGTTCCTGTATGGAACAAATATGAAAATAGAAATATGCAATGGAAATTTGTGGTTGACAAATTTAAAAAAGTGTTTATTGAGAAATTGATGATAGTATCTCACTATTTTACATATGAATGTGATACATGTGAGATGAAAGATATTTCTGGGAAGGATAGATCATGGTTTTCAAGTTGGAAAGCATGGAAATGGATATTGTAGTGACATGGAAATCCTGGGATAAGCCATGATCTCTAAAGAATGATGTGCCATGGTGACACAAGATGAAGGGACACTTTCGACGGAGCAAGCATGAGGGATGCCTTAGCTGTAAGACTCAAAAAATTCTCTAAAAATTTTATTTTGTGATAAATCCTTAGCAGGCAAGATGGAATGCCTAAGGGACTGTATAGCAGTTAAGGGGCTGCCTAAGCCTGATCCTAGAGGGTGAGTGACTGTAAGGAAGGGGAGACTTTGATAGCTCGTGTATAAGACTCAATGGGCATATGAAATATCATTATCAGTTGATTGGGATAATGCACACAAATGGGAATGTTAAGGAAAAAAAGTGAGCCAAGTTAATCAGACAAACATATGGATGCAAATCCATAAACTCCATAGATAAGTATTATGCTAATTGTAAATTTCCTCTTGAATTATGAACAGTAATAAAAATTTTATGCATGAAATTATGAATTGACATGCTTGTTGTTTCAAATTATCATAGGCATGTGCTAAATACCATGAGTATGGGAAATGACCATACCAAGAAAAATGAATATGATTATGAGCAGTTGAAGGATAAATGCATGGAAGGTGTTACTGAGAAATAACGTCGAGGAAGGTGTTCCTTTGA
>SNQJ01S0001942.1:48452-67961 GCA_010110895.2 Picea sitchensis | reverse complement strand
AGCGGTCAGGTATCTATATAAGGGGGAGAACTCAAAGGAGTTTGGATTAGAGAAAAAGGACGGACTATGTAAAAATAAAGTAACAGAAAAGAGCTTGAGCCCTGAATTCAAGGTTTGAGAGTCTAGATACCTAACTTGAGTTGAGAAGGCTGCAATATTGATACTGGGAAGGTATATGAAAAACATTATTGAGTCCTGAGCAAGGGGGGTGTAGGTAAAGTTATACCAAGAGTAGAGTGATGGAGAGTGTCGCCCATAATTTGCTGAGAATCAGAGAAAGAGAGAGAGATTCCCTGGTGGTATCATGGCTTGGCACGGGGGTGGCTAGAGTGCTAAGAGTGAAATCATCTAAGCCTATGGTTGGGTGGAAAGTATAACACCCATAGTTAGTTGGTTGGTTGCAGTCTGTAAAACAGATAAGTATCTTTGTTCTCTGACCACTTAAATTGAAAATTAAGGGTTGATGTTTTCAATTGTATTGTATATGTGTATGCTTATGCTTGGTAAATGGACTTGATATCATTCCAGTAGGAACCTTTATATTTTCATGATAATGTATCATAATGGAATTGTATTTATTTCACACCTGAAAAGGAAAATTCCTATACTTTACCCTGAATGATAAGAACGTTCTATATTGTCTGAAAATAAAGAACTTAAACATGTGAATGAGCTTCCTTCTTGTGCAATAGGTTATCTACTAGAGTGTGTTTCCTTTGAGAGGGATTCAAGTGGGTAAACTAAGAAATGAATGATAATTTTTTAGAGAGACAAAGGGTTATTATCTTCCTTAAAAGGTAAAATAACTCAACTTCATGCTTGTATATTGTTTTATGAGTGATGGGATTCAACAATCGTCGATTTCCTATGCTGAGAACCAATCTCATCCATCCAAATATGGGATGGTTTCCCATCACAAGACCTTATAGATGAGTGTGGACGTAGTGGACATTGGATCGTAGAATGGTTGCATGCCAACCATTGATATGATACGTAATTATCAGCAGGGTGTTGACAGACATAAGTGACACACCGTCAACGGGAAGGTCAAATCCGGACCGAGGTTGTCTAAATAACCCAATCCATTTGGAATGAAATGACCTGATGAGTTTAATGGCTCCGTTGGCCAACTAAAGTCCTAAAAATAAAAGAAATGAAATTAATCTATGAAGATACAATACTAAAGATATGAATTTAATAATTTATGAACGTCAAAATAGAAGTATGGATATGTACATATGGTTTTGAACAATGTATATACAATTTGCAAGTTTTTTTGTATGTCTTGCGAAATTGATGTTTTTTGAAATTGTTTATGAGGTATATAAAAAAAGAACATACATTTTATATTTTTTTTTTTATATTTAAAATCTAAAGAACTAAATAATACTAATAAAACACAATTTGAAATAAGAACAGAATAACAGTCAAAGATAATTTAAATTATTCTTATTTCATTGATAAATGAACTAACAAAATAAATAGAATACGAGTAAACTAACCTATGATTAATCAACTAATGAGTTTATGTCTCTGTGCGATTAAAACTCCCAATTGTCCTTCCTATGAGGAAAACCTGTAACAGGTTGGTGCTAACACTCCCAGAACAAACTCAAAGGTGTTTTTGGAGCAGGAATGTAAGAGAATAGTAATAAACATACATATCTAGTGATCTTGTAATGATGAACACTTATAATAAAAGAAATTTAATACAAAACATTCATGTGAAACATCATTTAACATCTAGCATAAATCAACAATATTTAAATGAAATATTGATCACAGATCTAATATATGAACAAAAAATTATAGACAGAATTAAAGTGTTGAATAATATGAAATATCATATGATGATAAGACTAAAGTTGTATAAACGTATTAACATTCCATAAGATAAATGAAAAAAATAATGGGTAAGAGCCACGTTGGTCTAAAGCCAAGGAGTGAACATCTTCTCCATATCAGTCTTGATAGTCATATGTCCATAACGTTTCCAAAAAAAAAGATCCCTTTACTACTGAGAGTGAACAATATTTAAAATAATTCAGGATTCAAATGCTCTTATCATACAATATAGAGTTGAATCCACAAAAATCAGATAATATTACAAAAATAGTGAAACTAAAAACCACTCATGCATGAGTTGGTTTGTCAAAAATAAACCAAAGTTTTATAAACAGAACGAGGCAGAAACTATTTGAATAATTGAGCGTATAATTCAAGGTGTTTGATCCATGCAATCAACATCATAATCATCCATTTCCTATAGATAAAAAAAAATGATTTGACATTCAGATAACGATGCTAATTATTATTCAAAAGAGTCTGGCTACATAGTCATAGATTCTGTAGCTAGTCTTATTAATAGCAAATAAAATCAAATTAAATCTCTCTATTTTGATTTTCTATAACAAAATAGAATAAAATCAAAACAAAAATCATTTTACCATTAGAAATTAGTAAAAGCAGGATCTGATAGTTCAGAATTTATAATGGCCTTGAAACTGGTTGTGTTTTTTATTATGATATTCCCAGACTTCTTCGAACTTTTTCTTTCCCTCTCTGTGTGTGCCTTTAAGTCAAAATTCTCTTCTTCCAATAGGGCATTCCAAGTAGCCAATCGTTTCACTTGATCCTGTAAGAGAGGAATATCTCTATAATAATGCTCTATCTAGTCGAGGTAGCTATCACAGTGCAGTGGGGAAATGGCAGACTGACGTGGAAAAAAGTCGACAACGAGTACTTCATGTGTCACTGTGGTGTGTTCCAGTTCGTGACCAATACCTGAAAAACCTTCTTTTCCCTTGAGACAAGGGGGTAAATTAGACATGAAGTCATACTTCTCAACCTAGGTAACAACCTATTTCCTGAGGATCGATTGAGATCAATTGATTACTCTTTCAATTTCTTAGTTTTCTAGAAATAAAATGACCAACATTCTTATTCCTCAAATTTAAATCTGTGCTTTGTGGTTTCTTTCCCTTACAGAAATTCTTCACAAAAATTTTATCATTATCATTTAAATTAGAGTTATTCATAGGCACATGATGATCCTTTTCTTTTAATTCGATAATTACCTATTCCAAAGATATTCTAGGTGAAAACCTACATGGTAATTCTTTATCCACAGGGATCTCATCAACAACATAAATTGGTTCAATAAATTCTGAGCCATCAACTAAATTAACGACCTGGCTTTCAATCATTGGTCTATCCAAATTAGGTTTTACAATTAAAATATGGTTAACTATAGCGTCGACCTGGGTGAAGCCATTTTTTCTCAGAAAGGTTTCCCAATTGTCACCTATTTTCGATAGGTGATAAACCAACAATATTTTAATGAGTCTATGGTGAAACATACTCGAATTGATACCCTATCGCTTAAAGTGATTAGAAATTTTGTAAATAATCATCAACAGATAAAAAGGCATATCCAACTAAAACCCTATGAAATTCATAAGCAAACGGACATG
This sequence comes from Picea sitchensis, assembly GCA_010110895.2. NCBI lineage: Eukaryota > Viridiplantae > Streptophyta > Pinopsida > Pinales > Pinaceae > Picea > Picea sitchensis. The sequence goes on along the minus strand of SNQJ01S0001942.1, from coordinate 64,488 downwards.
ATACAGAAAAACCAGCCCATACCGTCCTTCACAAGTGACAAACTGTTTCAAAATTAAAAGGAGACTGTAACATCTAGGTTTTAGCAAAGAAATGGGAATACCTTTTGTACAACAAGAGGATTCACGGGAAACCATGAATAAACTCCATGGGATGTCCTCCATATTTTCATTCTTAAACCATGTTTCTCCTTTCGATGGAAGTCCTGTCACCCTGCTTATGAAATCCTCTGTGATTTCCAACTGAAAATACCCCACCTTGGCCCTAAAACTGTCAAAATTTTGTGAAAAATATTTTGCAACCTCGAGATTATATCCTTTGAACTTATTGAGGAACACATCCCATCCATGAGCCTTTAGGTCATTGATAGCATCATCATGGGATAGCAGAGCTTGACATCCATTCGGCTCGATACGAACCACGTGTGTCATTACCATTGTGACAAGGATACAATAGATATCACACGGGATATGTTTAGGTTTCCAACATATGAGCAATAGAGAGAGATCTAAGTGAACTGTGATGGCATGGAAAATGCAAGGTTTGGGGACTCTCATAACTTGAACATAATGATTAGGGGAAAAAAGAATAGAGGGCTCGTAAAACTACAAACCATTTCTCACAATGAGTGCCAAACACTTCATAGTACAAAATCCCATACGCATAATGAATGATCTCATTAATATTTCAGGAAAGTAATGTGAATTGAAAATGTAGGTACATCATGCATGTACCTATTGATACGAATGTTGATATGACAAATTCACTCATGAAATTATATTAGTTGTTAACCAACGTTTTTGTGCACTCACACAATTCATGAATTAGATCAACAATAAACTGTAGAAGCAATGAAGTTACGGGACCCATAATCAATAAATTTTTCTATAGTGTATTAATCAATAATTTCATAAGTCTTGAGTTTAAACCATGCATGGGTGCCTTCTAAAAAAATATTTCTGAGGTAAAATATTATGAAACCAAGCCAAGTTTTATGTGTAAATTCATGCTTATAGTCATGAATTAAAAATAAAACAAACAAAAAAGAAAACGAAAAAACTCAATAAGGTAAACTTAACCCAATCATCACCTCGAAACTCAGAAACATAAACATTTACAAATAGAATGTGATGACAGCTACAAAAAGGTATAGTCTCTTTTGATCGTGATAAGTATCAAAAATCATGTGTGGCTCCCAGCAATGACGACATATTGGGTGAAGAAGTTATCTCTTTATCATCAGAAAATTCATGTCAGGGTGAATCAGATGAAATGATTTTTTTAGAAATAGTTAAGAAAAAGTCAAGCATACTGATCATAACTCAGAAAATAACGTAGTTTAGCATCATATGTATTTCTGTCTAAAAATATGTCATCCGGTATCTAACTTAGATTATGAGTGTAGTGATTGTTTATGAAGTTGACTTCGATATTATTGACAGGGCCACTGCTACCAACATGCGTCCATATCCCCATCAGGGATGTCATTTGACCCAATCTAGTACCTCTATCCTGTCCAAGAGTCATCCATTTATGATATGAGACATCCTTGCACTTTGATCAAATTGAAAACAAACTTGAGGATCTTCTTAAACCTGACATTGCTTCAATGCGAGCATGCTTGTTCAGTACCTCGATGAAGTTGACTTGGTATCATGTATGCATTTACCCACTTCCATAAGACATGTTCAACATCTCAATGGGTTTACATACACTTCCCACACATTACCGTGCTTTCAACCCTTTAGAATTTGTTTATAATTTTCAGAACTTAATAATATTAAAGAGGGTGGGGTTGTATTGAAAATCTCGTAGTTTGGAATAAAAAAAAATGATATTTTACCAATTATTCTTCTTTTTTGATGACATTCATCATGATTTGGACACTTAGATTTCAGTTAGGAAACCATCTTGAGGACGAGAGGTATAGTTGATTTGTTTTTCTCAAAACAGGGACACCGTTAGAAGTTTATTAATGACAATCATGTCTACCTGTAATTTCAATGAGAAACCAGAAACATAGATTTGAACAGAAACTTACTTCTGTTGATCTGAGTTTTAGCACTTACTTCTTAGGTGCTTGGGAAGCTATCAAATGCTTCTAATGAATGAAAATTTTGACTCCCTTCCACAAATGAGATGGTGACTCAAACATAATTATTCATAAAACAAATCAAAATCAAGCAAAATGAAAAGAACCAAAATCAAAATAGAAAAGAAAATTAAAAAATATTTACAACATAGTGGAACATAAATCATCAGGTGAAATACCTTTTGAGGGCCTGGCCATTCACTCGGAAAGTGTCTATTTGTCCCTCTAAATTATGCAGACGGAAAGAGATGGGACCCAATTTTTCATAAATTGCAAATGGTCCCAACCACAGATTTTGGAACTTGGTATGTTCCCATTTACCCTTGTGGGATTTATCCCACTTGAGAACCAGATCTCTGACATTGAAATTCCTATCTGAATATGAATTCAAATCAATGCAAATTTTTACAATTGGTTGTTGTTGATCCAATTTCTTCTTTGATTGTGTCCTCACTTCCTCTAGTTTTAATAAGGCACTTGTTCAATTTTCTAGAGGAGGGCACTCCTCTTCTTGAACTTTTTGTGACAATTGCAGGGAAGGAAGTAAGACATGCAGGGGGAGAATTGATTCTCTTCTGTAGATGAGGAATAAAGGGGAATTTGTAACGAACCCAATCATTATGAATACATGTGAAGCAGAAAGTGCATTTTTTTTTTTTTAAACAGGATGACAACAACGATTACAGCTAAAAAAAACATATGACAGCGAGCTCCACACTCGCAGAATAGGCCACTGATAACTAATAGTACACGCACTGGCACGATATCCACTGGGCAAAACATGCGCAAAACATGCGCAAAACAACAAGGAGAAACGACTACCCACCCGACTCAACATGACCTCGCCTACAAGCTAAGGGACAATATCCCCATCCTGACATAACATCCTAGACGACGAGTTAACTAGGACCTTGATGGTGTGAAACCAAGTGCATGAAAGCGTTATCAACCAATGCTGAATAACTACAATGAACAATGCCCACAATGGATAGTACAGACCCCGACCAAGTTATCCCTCGCCTCTATCCCATAGGGCATGCACTGATCCCCTCATCAATAATCATGTCCCCGCCAGGTGATGAATGCGACTACAACTATGGTGCAACAACGTAAATTTTCCCTCAAACCCAGCTAATATCAATGCGCTAGGATATCAAGGACTAACTAAGCACTTGACGAATACCCTTAGCACCCAACGACAAGTCTGGCGGATGACTAGGACACTCAAGAAACACTGCAATTTCCTTGTGCAACACAATCAATCTACGCACCTTGAATACAATTATTAAGGTACATGCCTTTTTAAAATAAAATTAGCAATAAAGGATAGTGGAAATAACGTCGATAAGGTTAATATAAGATAATGGTTAATACAACTAAATCACAATATTTAAGAAATACGGACAAGGTTAACATATGACCAATAAATTAGCAATACAAGGTAGTGGTATTAACCATATCAATATATAACCCATAAACATTTGTAAAAGGATAATGGCTAACATAAAAAGGTTAATGCGGATTGTTCCAAGATATTCCCTCTATATCTCATAACATAATCATCATTAAGCCAAATAGTTTGTTGGTATAATCTGTATCTCATAGCATAATCGTCATAACACATTCCATTGTCTAAAGGTCTATCGATGTCTATAAAAATAAAGGTATAAATATGCTATCACTGTATAAATAAACATGTTGTACAAGATATAAAAATGTTGGAAACATGGAGAATAATTATAATACAATTATGCTAGAAACATTTAATAAGGAATATCTTACCTATAATTAGACGGTGAGACATTAAAAATGCGAAAAATTCAAACACTAATAATACATTTAGCCACACTGTTAGATATTGTTTAGAGATAAGATTTGGCCATAATAAATCTGATGCTAGAGATAAAATTGTTCGGTCCACCAAATCGCTATCAACAACCACGTTATTAATTGGCTAACCAAACGCAGGAGTCAACATGCTATTCGCTGGGAATATAAAAATGCAATTAAGTAGAGGGGTTTAAGTAAAACGCAGGTATCAATCAATTCATGGTTAAAGTCTGGTTGGGCAAGGTGAAAGTTAGGAGAATAAAAACCACTATGTTAATCAATGAAAACGCCTAGACCTGAAACAGAAATGCCCAGACATTAAGAACAAACCCTCAAGGCATGGAATCATTGGGTTTAACACGGAGAATGCCCAACACAGAAAAAAAAAATGCACAGGCACAGATTCACTAGTCCAACACAATTTGTGGTCCATAAAACAGGGCAAAATGATGTCTTATCACAATTGCATTCGTTGACGGATTGGTGATAAATTATTTCTAGAATTTCATTGTCAGTCAACTATCAAAGGATACAACAAAATTTTATGGATCTTGGGTAAATCGTGGTGACAAGAAGCGCAGGTATAAGGTGCTATCATAACACAGTGAGGGAGAATCAAACACCGACAGGAAAGAGGGTAACTTCGCTATGTAAGGCACCTGTCAAATTTATATGATGCACCTGAGATAGCAGTTCGTGGATGAAAAAATGCCAAGTAGAATTTGCAAGTGAAAAGAAAGCATTTGCAGACGAGTAATCATTTTTTAAAGATAACCTAGATAACATAGATCGATTTCAAGTAAAATAAAAAGAAAGCGCAAGGTACCATAATGAAATTCGTTGGCAGGTTGTGGTAAAATTCTATACCATAAAATTCTATTACAGTAAAATTCTATACAGTAAAATTCTATTACAATAAAATTCTATACAATAAAATATAAGCCTATAAATTAAATATGCTCGCATTTGCCATTACATAAATCGTTGTACATTATACACAACATAATGGAATAATTTTCATTTTCATTAAATAAATATATAATCTAAGAGATAATTCATATTTGTTAGCTGCCACCAAAATGTTGTCATTCTAATCGTTGGTTTTAATAAGAAGGCGGGAAGAGTTTTAAAATCAAGGCGGTGAGTTTTTTCCAAGCAATTGGAGTCAATAAAAGTAAACAAACGCCCACCAATATGCCCCACCACCCAGCAAGGCGCAGGACTTTTATGGAGAATAAAAACATGTCAGGGGAATAAAATCGCAAGGCAAATACACCCTTAAAGTAAAAACGAAAATCACTCCTACGAAGTGGAAAATTTCCAGATTAACAAAGGGAAAATCAAATTCACAACCTGTGGCCAAAATGCAGAGAATTTTTTTTTGCCATCAATCAATAAATTGCAAGGTTAATTATTCGCATCAAGGCTCAAGACCACACTCTACCTAGAACAGTCAACAGGGCTAGATGGCTGGGTAGAAACATCTATCGCTCATCATCATTGTACATAAAGGTAGGGCATTAGGATCTATAGGTCTATTAACACCGAAGTGACGATCGTCGATCTAGCTCCTGGTCGACTGCCCAGGCGAGGAATGATGAGCTAGGGATGAGGGTGAAGTAAGAAGCGCAAACTCATCACAAAATCAATAAAACCATATGAGTGTCATGACATGCAGGGATCGAAAGCCAAGGGAATCAATCAACATCAAGCTTAAGGATGTGGGGGAGATTCAGTTATCAATTAAAATGCTAGGTCAATCATTTTCTTTACCCAATTAAAATACATAACTAAAAGCATAAAGTATACTAATAATCTACCATGCAGAAATAAAGGAAGTGTACCATAGCCCAAGTTGCCTGCTTTGAGTTGTTGTCCTGTGCACTCCTTGCAACTCCCGCTTTCCGACCAATGAGACTTCACCGATACCTCCCAGCCAATGCTAGGCATACTCTTCTTCCCTTTATCCCCCCAAGTCGCAAAGGGGCCACACACACTAATATAGAGAGCAACTAGCTCCCAACTTGCCTCACAAGGCTGAGCTACCACTCCTCACGGAGTTGGGTATCCCAACTCCCACAAGATAAGTCAGTCAATTATAAAATTTTGTAGTGTAACGTTACACATAAAAGAAGAGGTCCATCCTCCTCCTCCTCCCTCCTTTATATAGAGTTTATAAATCCCCTACTTTCCCAAAATTCCATTTAATTTAATGCTCAATAATTTAATTCATAAAAATCCTCCCTGTACATGTGTTACCCATCCCCTTCATTGCACCAAAAATTAATTCCATTAATTAATTAATTACCCCTATTTCCCTCACCCACCTAAAAGAATTCCTATAATCTCTCCTAGGTGTCCCCAAATTCCCTTACACATATTAATGACTTACCCCCTTACTAATTTACTAGTTGAATTTAATTTAGAAAGTTCTTAAATGCTAGATACCTTACTAAGTTAGTCTTTCTTCTTTTTCTTTGTGTTTCCCCTTTCTTTTTATGTTTCCCTGTTTTTCCTAGTTTCCTAATTCTTTTTATGTTTCCCTCTTTTTCCTAGTTTCCTAATTCTTTTATATTTCCCTCTTTCCCTTTTTATTTAAAACTCAAATTGGAAGGTGTAGAACATTAACTTTTCCCCCTTTTTTAATTAATAATTAGCATATGTGACAAAACAATTATTTCCCCCTTTTCCCCCTTTTTATTTTTATCCCACAAAATATTTTTTATAAATTAATGAATTGCTTACCCCTTCCTTGTCACATGATTAATGATGATTATCATTATTATTTATTTATTTTTATTTTCATTGTTATATAAATATATATTTTTATTTTTATCATAAGTATCACTTAGACCTAGACTTTAATTTCCTAGGTTGGGCGATATTTATAGGGAATTTGTTTTAAATCTTTCTCATCACAGTATTCTTTCTAAGGCCATAGGTTTATTCATTTATGATTTAACAATGCGACGTGCCCTTCAAGATGCACTAGGTGCTCCAAGGGTGCCACTCGCCTCATTTTGTTTCCCTTGCATGATGTGCCCTTTAGGAAACACTACGTGCTCCAAGGGTGCCACTCGCCTCTCTCTATTTTTCTTGTGCGACGTGCCCTTCAGGATGCACTACGTGCTCTAAGGGTGCCACTTGCCTCTTGAATGACTTGGTAGACATCAAAAACCCCTGGAGTCAAAACTCCACCAAGTGATCTTGTGGGAGATTAAGGGCCTCTAAGGAATAAGGCCCCTGCCTTATTTCACACCCCTCGGAATCATCATGAGCGACTGCCACAGTTTTCCCTTATGGAATTGTGGGTGTTCTTGAAATAGGTAATCATTAATCTATAGTTTAAGCCACGGAGGGGTGCTAGTAGGCTATGGCAGTGCTATTGTCCACACCTCTCACTCAACGTCTCTGGTAGTCATGTGTGACCCCTCTACTCCACATGTGAGTCTGGTCATCAAGCTATCATCAGCGTGCATCATCAACGAATCATGTAAGAAATATATCCATAATCATACCATCTAATCAGATGCACAAATGTCATATATACAACAATCAAACCCCAATAGTCCACTCCCTGACTCGATTCGGAGTCCAAGGGGTTCCATTGATGCCTCTGCATCCTTGAAGTCCAAAATCCTGCACACCCAGGAATATTGAGTCAATAACAAATGTCTATGTCAATGCAACAAAATAACATGTCAGGAATTCATAATGCCTCATAATCATAATCAAATGCCCAAAAGTAGAATAATCTGGATCACTTGCGAGAAAGTGTCCTCAAAAAATAAGTTCACTCAGTGCATGCAAGAGATGGATGTTACATACACCCCCTCTTGGTCTAAACTTCGTCCCAAATTTTCACACTATATAAGTGCCGAAATAATGTGTATCATGGTATCATAATTCTATCTATCAAACAAAAAAGGAAACTGTTGGCACATATCATATGCGTCCTCCAGGTCGCCGAGTGTGGACTATAGTTGTCCCACTAGACCTTGACCTGATCTACTATTTGACGTCGTAGCTGTCGAACGTGATGATACAGGATATGGATCGGCTTAGCCATGAGAGCCCCCTCATCTGATACCTACAAGGAACTCATGTCAATAACATGTGTAGGATCACTAAAATATGTCTCAAAATAGATACGTGAAAAACATCGTGCATACGCCTCAAGGAATTAGGAAAGTCTAGTTTATAGGCCATGGGCCCCTTCCTCTCCACAATCTCGAAAGGTCCCATGAACCTAGGAGAGATTTTATCTCCCTTTTCAAACTTGATTGAACTCTTATGTGGTTTTATCCGCAATAATACTCGATCACCAACCTCATAACTATGGTCGACATGGTGCGCATAGACATAACTCTTTTGTCGATCTTGCACTTCTTTAATCATTTGTCTTATTGTTTGCATTTTCTCTTCCATTTCTTGGATCACTTTTGGTCCCACGAAGACCCCATCCTCAAGACGATCCCAACACAAAGGCGTCTGAAATGGTTTCCCGTGAAGAAACTTGAAAGGCGCCATCTTAATGGTGCTTTGGTAACTGTTGTTATAAGCGAATTCCACCAGTGGCAAGAATTATTCCCAACTCTTTTGTTGGTCCATCACGTACATGCGCAATATGTCCTCCAAGGTATGGTTCATTCGTTCGAAATTCCCATCAGTCTCCAGGTGATACGTAGTACTAAATTCCATTAAACATCGATTCTTGATCGGATATAATCCTCTTAGGCACGCCATGCAGCCTCACAATCTCATTGATGAAAAATCTAGCTATGTCAGGTGCTTGATACGTCGTACGTGTCAGCACTCTGTAATTTGCCCAAGGCTGAAGAGGTAGTCACAGAGGCAACATCAAAACCACTTCGAGTCAGGGATCTAGCCCTCCAAGACTCAGAGAGGGATCTCTCTGTCAAATTTAGATTTGTTTGAAATAGGATATTAGGCTAGTTATGCAGAACAGGGTTATGTTCCTGGAGTTTTTTTGTTGAGACAACAAAAGAAGACCATTGGGCTATGGGGTCTGTGACAAGTTTGAAATTAAACACAGGTCTATAAGGTATTTCCACAAGTAAAGGTAATGCATATGTTGGATCCTTTATAAATAAAATTATGTAGAGAAGGAACAGACAAGATAATCAACTACAACAAAAAAACATTCAAGAATTTCTTCATTGTAGTATTAGAGGAAAACATTTAGATTCTCAAAAGCACTGCACAGAGTATCAGGGATAAATTCTGCGTTAAATATCCTTTTGAAAATTATAAATAGAGAAACCTAATGAAGACTAATTATAATCATGTTCAATGAAGAAAGAAAACTTCACTAATCGTCGACATATAGGAATCCTGTGAAAAAGTCCCTTTGTATTCTTGGTGAATCAGAAAAATACCACAGAGAATAGCCTCTCTGGTTGTAATGATCAACAACCCTTTTACATTAAAAATCATCTGAATAAATAGGGAAGATCCCCCAACACGTTTTGTGAGTCATATTTAACTGCCTCGGCCAAAAATAGCCACAAATTCCCCAAAATCTAGAACTGTCCGCCATGAAAGACGGGCCTAACTTCTGCACAAAAGGGGTCCGAACAGACATTTGTTTCTCTTCAACGCTGACACCTGGGAAAACAATGAAGGAGGTTATTATATATGGGCATGTTCTGGATGAAAACCTCCTTCTATGTTTCCAAATTCGCCTCCAGCTGGCCGCAACAGCTCCCGCAAAATCAAGACTATAATGGAAAAATGAAAAACTAGAAAAAAAGGGCCTCGAAGATGGATTTGATTCTCCTTGCTCGTGGTACCTTTGAAAAAATTGAGAGAGGTTTATGCTCTTCATCCCGTTTTAAGAAAAAACCTCTCTCGTATTTTGAAAATCCATCCTCATTTGCCCAGAATCGCCTCCAGAAAAAGACATGCTGAAAAGGCAAAAAAGGGTAAAAATTGGGAAAAGCGGTTTTTTTTTCGAGAAGGCAGTATTCCAGACCCCCCTTGAGGTAGTAAGTTGTTTTAGTGGGGGTCCGGCCAGCTTGTGGGTCTGACAGGTGTCCAAGGAATGGTTTCATAAAACAACCATTTCGGACCCCCTCTCGTTAAACTTAGGATGAAGTGGAAAAAATCATACTTGGATTGATTTAATTTGTTTGATATGAATGGAGTGTGCGTGGAGTTGGGGGGTAGAACTTAGGATAGTGTTAGTTTTTATGTTTTAATTTTTTGATTTATTGTTTTATATGTTTTGTTTTTTATGTTTGTTTTTTGTATTTGTTTTATATATGTTTTATTATATGTGTTTTATAATTTCTATTTTCTGACAGGTGTCCAAGGAATGGTTTCATAAAACAACCATTTTGGACCCCCCCCTCTCGTTAAACTTCGGATGAAGAGGGGAGGTCTGGAAAAAATCATACCCGTTGATTTAATTTGCTTTGTGGAAAGTGTGCGTGGAGTTGGGGGGGTAGAACTTAGGATAGTGTTAGTTTTTATGTTTTTAATTTTTGATTTATTGTTTTATATGTTTTGTTTTTTTTATGTTTTGTTTTTTGTATTTTGTTTTTTATATATGTTTTATTATATGTGTTTTATAATTTCTATTTGTTTTATTTAATGTTTAATGTATTTTAATATATGTATTTTTATATTGTTTTTTAATTTGTTTTTTAATCAATTTGAATTAATCAAACTCTAACCTAATTACTAACTTAGATAATTAATTTAATAATTAATTAATTAATTAATTAATAATTAATTATTTATTAACTTAGTTAGTTATTAGGTAGTTTAACCTATTCTAACTATACTAACATTATTATTATTTAATATAATTAACTTATTGTTGTTTTTGTTTATCCTAAGTTTGATTATTTATGGATGGGTGGTGGGCGAGATGTGGTTAAGGGAAGAAAGGACAAGGGAATGAGTGGCGCAAAGGCAGATGAAGGATGCCGAAGAGGTGATGGGATTGGGCAAAAAGGATGGATGACACATTGGGACAGGGCCTGCCAAAGAAAAATGCCCCATTCCGGACCCCCCCCACCGTTAAAGGGATAACGGTCGGGGGGGTCCAGAATACAATCTCAACCGTATATCTATGCGCCGACCTCTCATCCGTTCAGATGCGCGCCTTCTTTATACCTGATTCCGGACCCCCCACCCCCCTCACCCATGTCGTTAAAGGTAGAATGGTCAGGGGGTTCAGAAAATCTTGTGAATCATAGATCTCAGCGCCAACCTCTCAACCGTTCATTTATGTGTTGTCTTTACTCTGTAAGCGCAAAGTCATATTTTCTCTAAAACTTAGGATAAGTGCATTATGTGGATTTTGTACACTGCTTCCCTTGATTTTGTCTCCTTGGGGTTAGGAAAAACCACTCAGCGTCAACAACCATGAATTTTCTTTTCTTTTCCTTGAAAATAATTTGCAGAGATGAAATATTATTTGCAAGCCAATATACACCCAAAGTGAAAAATTTCCAGTCACCAGATGATACTATGAATTATAGGGTTATAACACAACTGTTGTTCCCTTTTCGCGCATCTGTTGTTCCTTTTGAACAAGAACAACTATTGTTCCTTTTCGCGCGATTGTCGTTCCCTTCTTTACCATTCAAACACTATCCATTCCTCCGTAAGTGCAGCTTTCATCAAATAATTTTCACCAGCACTGCCTCTAATCGTCATTACAACGATCTGTCATTATTTTGTGGATGGTCCCTCACACCTTATAAAAAAAAAAAAAATCGTGGAATAATCTCTCCTAAAATATTTTAAACCTTGTTCATAATCAATCGCCACCATAAGTTGTTCCTTTCCCTTATATACAAATATACCTGAATGATATTCTACCTCTATATTATAAGGGGTCTTCAGCACAATTTTACTTGGCATCTTTACACTTCCTTATACCATCCCTTACTCTTAAGGAGTAGATGAGCCTCCCTTAAAAAAAAAAAATAATAATAATAATAATGATAATATATTATATATATACAATAAAATTTTCCCATAAAGAACGGGGGGTTCTCATCACAAGCCAACCTACCATGATCATAGGATACTAACCTAAGTGACATTCCCACTATGGCTACCACACCAGGGCAATGGCCTTTGACATTTTCTTTTGTCAAAGGACAAGAGGTCTCATCACGANAAGTGAAAAATTTCCAGTCACCAGATGATACTATGAATTATAGGGTTATAATAGTGGCTCCACCTGGGGATGGCAGCTTCTTTCCGGAGGTGTCAAGAACCATAGACCTCTAAACATGCAGACCGGTGCTTTTTCCATTGGGCTTATCCAAAAATCTTATTTTGCAACCTGTACCTATTGTGATCTTGCAATTGAAACCAAATTAAAATAAACACTGCTGAAAAAGAGATGCTCAAAATGTTGAGCTTATTCACTTTTTCCTACCTACCCTACACTACTGATAATTTTTTCATTCTAAATGATACAATAATGCCAATGTAGCCAGTCAAGCAACTTCTCTAACAACTCTGCTCTTTCAATGTTTTCAAACAATATCAGAAATAGAACTTGCATAGGCATCATGAAATGCTTCCCATTTTGATCTTCATCACAAGGGGCTTGATAAACACAACATATAACATAAATACTGGGAATTCATTGTGGCTCTGTGATGAACAATTTCTCCATATAAATAGCCACTGGATCAAGATGAACTTGACCTATTACTAGATATTCAAATTTAACCAACTCAACTTCATGATTTGATGTCATAGTTATGATCTTTGCCTCCTCATGCACTTCCTGACATGGCTGCAATTGCTCTGATGGGCTTTGTAATGTGACTTCTGTTGAAAAAGACAATGAAGCTGACTGCCTGATCATGTCAATATCATAATAGTGTTTTATCCCATAGCTGGATGATGGAAAAAGACTTTGACAACACAAGTCATCCAACACATCTTATATTGGATCCTGTAGAAATTGAACTGACTGTTGCATTGGTTCCACTAAGACTTCTTGATTTTATGTGTATTTATCCTTTAGCATATACTCAAGATTCTTTTTCAAAAACTGAAATGAATTAAATCATAATGGTATAGAGTTATTGTGGATTAACTCATAATTTTCCTCAGGCTTTAATCTTTCATCTGAAATTTGAAAATCAAAGTAGGTAAAGGGCTGCAACTCTAGATTTAGAACAACCTCCACATCAGCAATGACATCTTCACCTAGTTGATCAGAAAATTATTCCTCTCTACTATTGACAACTTGCTTACAATTTCCTCTCAAAAATTAAAAAAAAAAGAAACATAACGGAAAATATTTTTCCCTTACTCTGAAATTTTATGTCTCTTCCTCATCGCTGTCATGACTGTTGTGCAAGCGTTGATTGTCATATCTGAACTGTAAATGATCTTTTTCCTCCCATTCATATGTGGCTGATTTATTTGAACAATCCACCTCTATTTCAGCCTCATGATCATCATCATATTGATCATACTTGGGTGGATTATCCAAGTAGAGAATGCCATCAAACATGCACATCATATCAGTTGGTTGTTCCTCTGGAAGTTGATATGGAGCTTCATCTTTGACTATGTTGTGAATTGAATACATGAAAGAATCATTATCCAAACCATGGTACCAAGGATGAACAACAAAAAGTTTGGGAACAATGACCTTTTCTTTCTCTGAAATCAATGGAACATGATGTCTTTGGACAGCAAGCTCATCTTTCCTATTGATCCTCTGCATCATCTCTTCCATGGCACTGGCCAAAAATGTCCAGTTTAGCTTCTGATGACTTTAGCTGCTCTGTTTCTTTGTTCTTTACCTTTGACCTTTTGATCAGCAAGTTGGCCTCCACATCAACTGCAATGTTCTGCATTTCTTCAAGGCTTCCAGTGTTCCTTTATCTTAATTGGAATGCCATCTCAGGATCGAAGGCATCTGGGAAATGCAAGTGAGTTGATCCTAGGGGTGGCCTTATATCAATAGGCATTGCATGATATACCTTATTGAAACTTGTTGAAAACTGTTGTACTATTTCCCCTGGCTATCTTTTCAAATGGTCATACTCTTCTAGGATGAGAAAAACATTTCTCATGATCACCCACCAATCTAGGAAAGCTTGCACAAACTGATGGAAATTTCTAATATTTGCAGCTGGCAGATTTATAAACCAATTTTTAACTTTACCTTGCAAAGACAGGGAAAACATCCTAATATAGACATCGTCATCTTCAACCTCATAAAGGTCAAGAAAATCTTCAAACCTATGGATGTGTTTTTCAGCAGTAATATTGACATTCTCTCCATCAAACCTGGATAGATTATTGGTGTAATTTGTAGGAAGGTCATGGAGGATAGGGGGAAAATCTAGGGGCTTGTATCTGTCTGGGATTTTGGCAGGTACAGGAGGTGAATAAAGAGGCTTACAACCATCCAGAGGTTTAGCAAGAGTAGGAGATAAAGCAGGAGGCTTATGTCTCACTAGGATTTCTACAGGTGCACCTGGGATGTGCACAGGTGTATGAGTATGTACATAATCTACAATTGGAGATCTGATCTCTTGAGGCTCCTCAATTTGCAGATGATCAATGTAATCTTCAGGAATATACTTTTGGTCAGGCTTAGAAAAAGACAAAACATAATTGCAGATAAAACCAATGATGTCTTGAATGCAATTTGAGCTTGAGTACCTGGCCTTTCTAGGCTGCTTGACCATGCTTTAGGTTCTTCCTCCAGTGGAGTCTTTGAGTTGGCATTGTCTGGATATTGGAGTCGTCAGGTGAATGATATCAGTATTCTTCTGTCTGGTCACTGTCCACCATCAGTGATCAGATCTGGAACTTTGAAGTGTACTACTGGAGAAAGTTCCCCAGTATGGTCACCATTCTGTTAGCACTCTGTAATTTTTCCAAGGCTGAAGAGGCAGTCACAAAGGCAACATCAAAACCACTTCAAGTCAGGGATCTAGCCCTCCAAGACTCATAGAGGGATCTCTCTGTCAAATTTAGATTTGTTTGAAATAGGATATTAGGCTAGTTATGCATAACAGGGTTATGTTCCTAGAGTTTTTTGGTTGAGACAACAAAAGAAGACCATTGGGCTATGGGGTCTGTGACAAGTTTGAAATTAAACACAGGTCTATAAGGTATTTACATAGATCAAGGTAATGTATACATTGGATCCTTTAGAAATAAAATGATGTAGAGAAGGAACAGATGAAATAATCAACTACAACAAAAAAACATTCAATAATTTCTTCATTGTAGTATCAGAGGAAAACATTAAGATTCTCAAAAGCACTGCACAGAGTATCAGGGATAATTTTTTTGTTAAATATCCTTTTGAAAATTAGAAAGAGAGAAACATAATGAAGACTGATTAGAATCACATTCAATGAAGAAAAAAAACTTCACCAATCGTTGACATATAGGAATCCTATGAAAAAGTCCCTTTGTATTCCTGGTGAATCAGAAAAATACCATAGAGAATAGCCTCTCTAGGTGTAATGATCAACAACCCTTTTACATTAAAAATCATTTGAATAAATAGGGGAGATCCCCCAACACATTTTGTGAGTCGGATTTAACCGCCTCAGCCAAAAATAGCCACAAATTCCCCAAAATCTGGAACTGTCCGCCATGAAAGACGGGCCTAATTTTTGCACAAAAGGGGTCCGAACAAACATATGTTTCTATTCAACGCTGACACATGTGAAACAAATGAAGGAGTTTATTTTAGATGGGCATGTTTTGGACAAAAACATCCTTCGGTTTTTCCAAATCCGGCTCCAGCTGGTCGTCACAACTCCCGCAAAATCAGGACTATAACGAAAAAATGAAAAACTAGAAAAAAAGGGCCTTGAAGATGGCTTTGATTCTCCCTTCTCGTGGCACCTGTGAAAACACTGAGAGATTTTTATGTTCTTTAGCCCGTTCTGAGAAAAAAACTCTCTTAGATTTTGAAAATACGTCTTCAATTGCCCAGAATCGCCTCTGGAAAAAGACATGTTGAACAGGCAAAAAAGGGTAAAAATCGGGAAAAGCGATTTTTTTTTCGGGAAGGCGGTATTCCGGATCCCCCCACAAGGTGGTAAGTGGTTTTAGAGGGGGTGGTCTGCTGGATTGTG
>SNQJ01S0001942.1:0-48442 GCA_010110895.2 Picea sitchensis | reverse complement strand
AATTTGTATTTGTTTTATTTAATGTTTAATGTATTTTAATATATGCATTTTTATATTGTTTTTTAATCAATTTAAATTAATTAAACTCTAACCTAATTACTAACTTAGATAATTAATTTAATTATTAATTAATTAATTATTAACTTAGTTAGTTATTAGCTAGTATAACCTATTCTAACTATACTAACATTATTATTATTTAATCTAATTAACTTATTGTTGTTTTTGTTTATCCTAAGTTTGATTATTTATGGATGGGTGGTGGGAGAGATGTGGTTAAGGGAAGAAAGGACAAGGGAATGAGTGGTGCAGAGGCAGATGAAGGATGCCGAAGAGGTGATGGGATCGAGCGAAAAGGATGGATGACACGTTGGGATAGGGCTCGCCAAAGAAAAATGACTCATTTCGGACCCCGACCCCCCCCACCGTTAAAGGCATAATGGTCGGGGGGGTCTAGAATTCAATCTCAACCATAGATCTATGCGTTGACCTCTCATCCTTTCAGATGCGTGCCTTCTTTATACCTGATTCCGGACCCCCCCCCCTGCCGTTTGTTGTTCCCGAGTCTGTACTTAAGGCTTAGAAGTACAGTGTCAAGGCATTCGAAAGTGGGTAAAAGATGAAGAAGAGAGAAATGTCAACCTTCGGCAAAGGAAACTAAGGAAGATTTTTACGTTGGTGTTGTCTAGCTTCCAACTGTTCCTGGATAGTTATATCTTGTTCAATGGCTTCCCATGAACGTTCAAGTTCGACCCAATTAGTAGTAGTTTTAAGAATTGTGTCGAAAAGGTTTAAGGCAATGTGCATTTGGTCCGATAGTCCGGGTTTGATATTAGGCTATGTTGGTATAGGGACAATCATGGAGGAACAGTAAAAGTGGAAAAAACTTCAAAGTGAGACTAAGTGTTGTCTCAATTTGGTCGAATAAAAGAGAACTTACGTTTTTAGGAATAAAATAGGGATGCAAATCAAAGGCTCTTTCCCATAACTGTATTATATTTTAATAAAAGGTGTGAGGTGGGAGAAAAACATTTAGCTATCTATAGTGTAAGGCTCCTACCAGGGGAGAAATCTCACGTATAAATAGAAGAGGTAAATGTAAGGAAATAACCGATGTAGTAGAGAATATGTGTAGAATTCTGAAAATGCAGACTGGTCTTACACCCACTGATAGCTGGTACAGAGGAAAAACAGTAAACAATTTGCAAAAAAACAAAATTCATTCACTATAGTAGTGGTCGTACTAAATTATAACGAAGCACATCAGTTAAGAATATGAAATGAAATGAAATATGAGATACAAGGAAGAAATCTTGTAACACAGTCATGACGGAATTGAGAATCTTCAGATCTGCTTGTATTAACTCTCAAATGTAAAAGACTCTATTACAAACGACACAAAAAGGTCTAGCCTCATTTATTTCTTTTTGTGATATATTTATACAATTTTACAAATAAGATAGAATTTCAATAGTCACAAAATTTCGGTTATGATAGGGAGGAGAGCAATCGCTCCATTTCTCCTTCTCTGTCTTCACTTGGTGCCAGGCATTAGTCGTCGCGCGAGCTCAAAACAGGGGACACATCTTTCAACCAGCTGAGATATTAAACGAGACGATTCTACTTGACAACTGGCTTCAAAGAAGTAACATTCCCAGGCTAACTGCTACAGCCTGTTTTCCATCTGTCCATCGATGATGTCGATGGCACATAATTGCACGCTGGGTTTGATCATGCATTTATCCACTTGGACTATGTCCACCATAGTCATCAGAGAGATATCGGCTGAATCTCTTTCTTCCTTTTCCTTCAAATCAAGTGAGATCTTTTCCACATTCATCTGCATCAACGTCTCGGCATTGGCTCCACTATCAATGCCCAACAACTCGCCATCTATAGAATTAAAGGCCTCCTCTAAGGAATTGGTTATCTTTTGGGCTTGCTGCTTGCCTTCAGCGATGTTATGCTCCCATTCCTTTAATAGAATGTTTCCTCTGGTTTTCTCTGAAATGGTGAACCTGGGAGTACCTACCGAAACCCTGTTGTTAGTGGCTATCACAGCCTCCTGGAAGGTGACCTGAGTTGCTCCAGCATCCCTTTCTCTAGAAGATAAGTTATCGGAAACCTGATTGACCAACAGACAATTGTCCCTGATCGCTTCCACCTTGGCGAACAAATTTTGTTGTGCCGCAGAGACTCTTCTCCGAATCTCAATCGCCTGGGATTTGAACATCCCGATGTCTATCATTCTATTCTCGGCGATCTCCACCCTAGCCTGCAACTGTTCGATCAAATCCCTCTACTGGATCACTTGCGTCCGACCATCCCAGACCACCAACTGTGTTTGCTTGAGCTTAGTTCTGAGAATCTCTATCTCGTTCTTATCGACCAACCTAGCCTGCTCTATTCCTATGCTCGCCTGGTCTTTAGTCATTTCTGTTGCTGTGGCCAATCTGGCTTCAAGGGTCCTAATGAGGCGATTCTTTCTTTTAAGTTGGTTTTTTAGGATCCCGACTGGAAATTGATTCGTCGAGGCATATGCTCCTAGTGTCCCTTCTATCGCAGTGGCGAATTGCTCATTTTTCTTGTCTTTTTCATCAGTTATGACTTTATATTTCTTGGCAGTCGACTCTCCTTCTTGATAGAATTCTCTTTTCACTACTACCTTTCTCTTTTTATCGAAGAAAAACTCATTTGGAGGGAGTTCTTCTACTCTTATGGGCCTCAATTATTCATTGAATATCCATCCTGCATCGATATTTCCCTGCATCAACTGCAAGGGGGTGACTGATGTGATGGGTTCCCCGATCTGCTTCGTAGATTTTCCCGGAGTAGCGACCGGACTCTGTTTCTTTGGAGCGTCGAGAGTCTTTATTTCTTCTTCTGGACTCTACTTCTTCGGCAGGTCTGGAGTCTTTTTCTCCACTTCCAGACTCTTCGTTTGTTCCCCCTCGTCCTGGTGTTTTCGTTGGTTAGGAGTCTCATCCTTAGAGCCTTCGGTGTCCTTATGTTTTGTCTCTGAAGTACCTGGACCCTCAACTCGCAACACTGCGGGGAGACAACTACATCGATGTTCCTGGAACTTCAGAACATCGTCTCTTTCCTCGGGTGCCAAGGATTGTATCCTGGCTAGAATCTCCTCATAGGACCTTTCTCCTCGGTAAATGTCATCCGAGGGTGAATTTTCATGCTCAAATCTCTTGAGCCCGCAATTTGCCAAATGGTTTCTCACGACCCTCTATGGATCGTGCTTCTTGTATTCGATGGAGACCAAATTTAGGTCTTCTAGGGCTATGGCCTCGGCTTTGGCATGCCCAAAATCTAATAAATAATAAGAATTCAAACGAACAGGGAACGATGGCCATACCTTCTTCGACTATCCTTTAAGTTCTTTGCTTACACCACCAATTACCATTTGTCGGGCAACCTCACGACAAGCCAGCTTGTCAGGAATGAACAATGGCAGCACATGTGGGGAAACAAAAGCCTCAAAAAATCTGAGGTAGGAAAATTTAGCTTCTACATAATAGTCTACGATGTTGCTTAGATTTGTTACTATGCTGTCCAAGATTTGAGGTGGCGGGTGACCAAAAATGGCGACATGCAGGGGCACCATCACCCAGTTAAAAATTTCATACGCAAAATTTTCTGCTTTGTTTTCCCATAATTTTGCATGATATACATGTATGGGTTCATCTCTGGCCAGAGTCCAACTCCAGCTCATCAATGGAAATGGTGTCATAGAATAAATTGTGTCCATAATGTACGCGGACATGAAGAATGACGATGCCTTCCCATTCTCCTTCTGCTCCCGATATTCTGTGACCCGATTGGTCAAGCTATCCAAAAGCATCTTTGCTCAGTTAAAGGAACAGCCTTCGGTGACCCAAAACATTAGAGGCACCCGTGCAAGGAAAAAATGCGATGTGTCCTCTTTCCCATATAACCGACATGTCATCATGGCCACATATCTGAACTGTGGTTCTAACGAAGCGATTGAATATATGTCGTGGGTATCATCTATGAACTTTGCGGTGTTCGAAACCCAATCTTTTATCAAACTGGACATGGTTTTATCATACTGTTCACATTCCTTCTCCTTGAACTCGTCCAAGAACTCAGCACCATATGTGTAGTCGGAGGTCATGCGCAACTTATACATGGTTTGTAGGTGATCTGGCCTGAAAGTCCCGATGGTGACTCTCTGCTCGTTCATGATAGTCCTAGTCAGTATGTCCACATGGTCCAATGCCCATCAGACCATATTATAATATGGAAGCAACCGCGGTCTAGCTGCCACTCTGTGCATTCCAGATTGGATGACTAATTTGTATTTGGTGGTTAAATCATCTTTTTCATTGTCGTCGGAGTCATCGAAATAATCCACCAATTCTGCTTGCAGAATATCTGAAACATATGACCAGTTCAGGACCGAGTTGATACTTCGGGGTGAAGTATCAGAGACATTGTCTAAGATTTGTCCCAAAACCTGAACATTTGCCTTTGCTTCTTTTCACGGAGCCATGGCTGAAGCTTGCGTTTTAGCTCTTCTGCGATAGAACTGCGTATACATACAAAAGTTAGTTTACTCAGATATAATGTGCTCTGCATGCTATGATGAAACATAGCTCTTACATATACTCAAAAAACTCGGTACCTTTTAGAATAAGTCTGTCAAATCACATTTGGAAATAAATTCTGCCATAAAAATATGATCTTATATTCATTGATTTACCCTATTTCCTCATTAATGTCATAAATTTTGGCGGTTTTAAAATCTCAGTTGGCGCATGGAGGAAAAAGGCTACCTTGTAAATCATGTAGACATCAAGGCGAGGGATACTCCTTGATTTCTCTTAATTAATCCGGTTTTACCGATGTTAACAAATTTTCGGTACTCGTTATATCGGGGATTTTACGTAAACATTTTGAGTCTCTAACACCTGAGACTGCGAAGATCGATCTTGGTTGATTAAAGGTAATCATGATTTGGGGCTTGATTAATTTTATAATTATTATATTCGCCATATCACAACTCGGAGCTTCGAAGACGAGTTTCTTGGAGATTTACATGTCGAGCTGCGAAACCGCGAGATCGCGATAACATGACTTAATTAAAGGGAAGATAAACTTGGATTAAATGATTAATTAATCACGTTATAACCGTATCGTGATTTCGTGAGTTGGGGTTTAGACGGTGTAACTTTTGAAAAATATAACCCCAAGTGGTGAAACGCCGAGAGATTTTTTTTACCACAGTTAGCTTTTTCCTTTAATCCCTAACATGAGTTACTCAAATAAGGACCTCACGCTCTCGGCTATCGGGGCTGTGGCAATAAAGTTTTGGGTTTGGCGAATGTCAAGGTGCGAAACCCCTATGACGTCTAATCATGAGTTAAGGAAAACTTTACCCTTATAGTATTGAGTGAAAATTTAAAATGAATTTGTTGTTTTGTGAGTCGGGATGTGTGAATTACATGAGTTATAGTATCCGACCTGTGAGATCCCGAAGTAGAACAAAAAGAGGAAACATTTTTACGAAAGGTAGGACTTGTTTCGAGAGTAGAATAATCATCACTGCTCGCGTGACAAAGTTTCATAGGTCTCGATATCTCAGAGGGAAAAAGAAAACCATCTTTAGATTTCAAGCATCAAAATGAAAATTGTGACAAGCTAAAAAAACAAGGGTGGCTCCAACATAGGCTCCAACTAGGGATCCCGCCTTCTTGTGAGGCGGGAAGAACAGTAGACCACATGCCAATATTGGGTAAATGGAGTCAAAAGCTTAATCAGGTGAAAAGGTTCCCGAGAAAAGAGGATCGAAGGGGGAAAAAGACTTCGTTCTTTACCTTGAAAAGTTTTTTCAAAATCAGATACTCTTTTTAAACATAGCTGTAGTCCCTTTCACAAATTTCCCTTTCCTGCTACTAAATTCAGGTATGTTTTAAGACAATCGAAACAGTCCTAGGAGACCCAACAGATCTTGCGGCTATCAGCCTGCATCAAAAGAATAAGATATATGTTTTTTATTGGGGAGTCCCGTCTGAATTTGGGATGTGGATCCGGTTTTAAAAATCATTGGTTACCAGAGTAGAGTGATATTCATGTATAATGGCCTTACAGATATCTCAGACATTGCTTCACTACCAGTGAGCCTGTTCAGTACCCCAGTGAAGTTATCTGGCCCCTTTTACTAAATTTCCTTTCACCACTTCAGAATATATTTATGCATTTAAATGTTGAGACGAGGGCAATCATTTCTGAATTTCCTTTCATCATCTCTTGGACTAGGTGGGGGAAATCATTTATGAATTTCCTTTCACCACCTATCTTATAATTTACTTTCTAGAGTGTGAAGATGGGGGCAATCAGTTTGTATCAGAGCTGATATCCATGTAATATTTTGCATTATAGGTCTGTCAACTTACTTTTATTACTCGGTACCAACCTTCCATTTACCTTCACAACATCTTCGTTCTTAGGGAGAAAAAGGAAAATAACTTTTAAGGGCATTCCATTTGAGAAAACTTCCATCCTCCGATGCCGTTGAAAAACCTAGGAAGGTTAGGATCACTCTAAATGTTCCTTCACTTAGCAAGGGATCGAGTAGATGCGAAGACCCGCTTTCTTTCCAAAATCTGTTTTGAAACTCACGAGGTTGAAACGAAAAACTTGTATCCCTTCGTATATGAAGCGGAAAGATGGTGACTTGTTAAAAATTAAACCCGAAGATAGGAAGGATGTCAGGTAGCGATTCATTGACTGAAATACAGAGGTCAAACAATTCAAGACTGACTCTTGTAGATATTTTCAGGGATAATTTATTTTGACTGACTGTTTTCAAATTGAGCGAATTGTTTTAATTGTTTTAATTTTTTCAAAGATTATCAAACCAGGAAACAACTTTGTTATCTATCAGTTCGGCTGATATTGTAGTTTGAATTGGCGTTACCTTGGTTTTCTTTAACATTCCTTTATAACATGTCTTTTGAGAAATTTCATCTTTACCTTTTCATTCCACTTTCTTTGAGCAATATGAAACTACTTTAGGTATCACCTGTTTATGTCGATTTATTTCTGACACAGACCTTCAGATTACTTTTCCTACCTGTTTTCGTATGCAGCTAGAATCCTGCAAAAGACAAATATGAATATTATCTGAAATTTGTCGAAAACTTATGAACAAAAGAAAAACAGAAAATCAAAAAGCAATGTTTGAATGAAAATACATATATGTACACAAACTATATATAAATAATTTTATTTTGTTTATTTATTTATTTATTTATTTGTTTATTTTGAATCTAGCAATTGTTATGTCATGTAATGCTTTAGATACCTCCCATTGACAGGAGCGTTGAGGACTTCTCTGTCTATATTTTCCAGTAGGAAAGAATTTTTTCCTTCTGGAGATGAGACCCTGAATGGTCCATACCAGAGGTGGTCAAATTTACCATGCTTCGCGGCTTCTTCCTTTCTTGCATCCCATCTTAGCACTAAATCACCTGGGAGGAATTCCCTGTCCTTTGCCTTGCAGTCGAACAATGCTTTCATATCATCTTGGTACCTCTGCATATTTTCATCAACTTCAACTCTATGTTGTTGAACCTCAATCAACTGATTAATTATCCTGGTTACATGATTGGGTTCTTCATTTTGATCCTGCCATAACTTCATCACTGGTAGCACCGAATTTATAGGTAGAACAACATCTGTCCGATAGACCATTTGGAATGGAGAAATGCCGATAGACCTTTTAGTGCTGATGCGGTTTGCCCATAATGCATATTTTAAGTGCACATGCCAAGACCTCTTATTTTCATCCAATACCTTCTTGATTATATTTACCAGGCTCTTGTTAGATGACTCAGACAACCCGTTCCCCTGGGGGTAATATGTTGTGGAATGGCCAAGAACGATGTTATACCTTTGACAGAAGCTGATCATAGCCATAGATTTAAAGGCCTGGGAATTATCAGTAACTATCTTTCAGGGACAACCGAATCTTGACAAAATATTATCTTCCAAGAAATCGATCATCACGGAGTCTGTTGCCAGTTTGGTTGGAATGGCTTCCACCCACTTAGTAAAATAATTTGTAGCTGTTAAGATCCACTTATGTTGAGCACTGAAATGGGGATTAATCTCGCCTATGAAATCTAGACCCCATTGTTGAAATGGGGCTTCAGCTTTGACTGGAACTAGAGGTAGTGCTGAGAGCTTCTGTTTACCTATGAATAGTTGACAAGGGTTGCATGCATGCACTTTGGCATTGACGTCCAAAAAGAGTTTCGGCCAGTAGTACCCAGCCCTCAAGATCTTGTAAGATGTAGCTCTCCACGTGTGATGCCCTCCACAGACTCCCTTATGAAATTCATATATAACCTGCTGAGTTTCCAATTCGACTAAAAAGACTAACAGGAAACCGAGTGGATCCTTCCATTATAGCTGACCTTTGGCGATACAATATTTAACTACATGGATTTTTAAAGTTCTGCATTTAGATGATGATAGTTCATTTGGGCATTTTAGGTTCAGCAAGTAAGACACTATGTCTCTATACCAGCCTGACGATATGAACTTCTCTTCGATCTTGTTTGGGTCTGTTTGGTCATCCAGCTTTCTTCGATTTGTGTCTCTATCGTCTCCTTGCAGGCAATTGATATCAAGGGCTCTGAAATTTGACTCGGCTAAGAGTTTGGCCAGGCCTTGCCCTTTTATCAATTTTGTCGGTTTAACTTCCAGATCAAATTCTTGGATTTTAGTGAGCCATCGCCCTCTTTTTCTGTCACTGTCTGGCTGTATCAATATATCTTTCACATAACTGGTAGGCACGTACGCGATTATTTTTTAATGTAGCACATAGGTTCTAAATGCCTTTAGTGCTTTTACCATTGCGTACGCTTGTTTTTCTATTATGTCATACTTTAGTTCTGCGTCTCTAAGGATTTTGCTAAAAAACGCTATCAGCTACTCAAATCCTTCTTCATTCTTCTATAGGAGCACTACGGCGATAGTATGTCCAGAGGCAAATGAGAAAATAAGAAAATATTTCAGATAGTCTGGACTTGCTAACATAGGTGCCTCTCTTATGACTTTTTTAATATGCGTGAACGATGCTTTGGCCTCGATTGTCCAATTCACTCCACTGTCCTTCTTCAACATCCCTTCCCGCATAGCGAAATGTGATTTCTTTGGGTTCAAAGGTAGACCAAACCTATGGCATTTTTCGAAGGTCTGTTTGAGATGCGTCAAGTTTTCTTCATCAGTTTTAGAGAAAACCGTCAAATCGTCGAGGTAAATGACTATGAACTTGTCCCTTTCTCCTATGAAAGCGATGTCCATAGCGCGCTGGAAAGTGGTCCCCTGTATTCATCAAACCAAAAGGCATTTTGTCATACATGAACGTACCCCATGGTGTGGTGAAGGCAGTTTTTTCCCTGTCTTGTTCATTCATGGCGATTTGATTATAACCAGAGAACCCATCTATCATAGACATTCGGTTAGCTCCAACAACCTTTTCTAACACATGGTCCATTTTGGGCAACGGATAATTGTCTTTGAGAGACGACTTATTTAAGTTTCAAAAATTCACACATAGCCTGATTTCCCCACTCTTTTTCTTGACCGGGACTAGGTTTGCTACCCATTCCTAGTATCTCAGAGGTACAATTATTTTCGTGTCTAAAAGTTTTTTAACTTTTTTTTCGATCACAGGTAACAAAATGGGGTTAATTTGCCTAATCTTTTTCCTAAACAGTTTGACCCCAGGTTTCAAAGGTATCTTGTGATCAATTATGGAAGTGTCATACGTTCTCAACTCATCATAGGACCAGGCAAAAACATCTTTATATTGTCTGAGTAGGTTTTTATACTTATCTTTCACTTCGGGAGGGAGGAACTTGGATATTTTTACCACCCTAGATTCTTTTTCAGTTCCTATATCACAGTCCTCCACTTCTTCTAGTTGGGGTTGCAAAGTGGATTTTACAAGTACGTTGTTATGATCAAAAAGTATTTCTAAAGGAATTAATCCTTTCAGAATCTGGTTGTTTTTAAGGACCAGCATACGATGATCTACAATTTTTTCTCGGAAGGTTTCCAGATCTTCTTCCTCTTGCATGATCCACATCGGGTCATTTTGATTCTCTTGGTCTACATGAGTTTCAGAGAACTCACCCATTGCTGCAAGAAATTTCTTAATGTGTTCATCATCTTCGAAGACCTGCCAGTGTTAGATATTGTCTGGTATAGAGGGTTTGTATCTGATTTCAATGTGATACTTCAGTTTGAAAGTCGTGGGAGGAGAGAAGGTTGAAGCTTCCTTTGCCAATGCATCAGCATGTAGATTCTCTAAACGAGGGATAAAGTGGACATTTACTGATGAGAAAAAGTTTTCCATGAGATCCCAGGCACAATTTGTGTAATTTCTTAATCTGGGATGCTTGGCTAGGTAATATCAGTTTATTTGTTTGACTATTAACTCTGCATCACCATATACCTCTAGGTTATTTATATTTAGCTTCTTGGCAGCTTCTAATCCTAAGATCAACGCTTCATATTCACATACGTTGTTAGTGTAATCTATGTCCCACTGCAGTCAATAAGAGAAAGGAACAATGAACTTACCTTCGAGAGCTACTAAAAGCACTCCAGCACCTGCCCCTTCAGAAGATAAAGCATCGTCAAAATACATTTTCCAGACACCAGTATTACACAGATCTTCTGTCATGTGACTTGACTCCTCTCGCTCCATGTCAATTTCCTCCAGACAACCATATAAACCATCATCAAAAGACAAGATGCAATTTCCTAGATCTTGGTTCGCGATATAAATAGGGAAATTATTTGGGTTTTGAGGGTCACTCACTATATATGATAATCTTGTTTCTCTATACAACCGAGTGAACTGACCACCGAACACAGGAATTGTGGAAAACATCATGTCCAATTGAAGAGAACCCCCCAATTTGGCTCCCCATGACCTAGATAATAGCAAGCCATACTTAGGGGGAATATCTGCGATAACCACATCCATCAGGATACTCTTAACCGGGACCTGCGCCAAGGTAACTACCAGATCTTTAATCATCCCCATACACTTAACCCTTCTTGAGTCAAAGGAGTACAGATCTCCATAAGGTCTGGTGATCTGGAGACCCAACTTGTCCATAATAATCTTGCACATAACGTTATGGGAGGCTCTGGAGTCTAACATACAATTATGTAGCAATTGATCATACACATTCAAAGTGATATAAAAGGGAGCAATGGTGTCTTTGGCCCCTTCAAAATGGGGACCAAAGGTGATGTTAGGTTTGTCATCTTCCAGGTTTAAAACATCAGACTAGATTTCTAGCTCAGAGACGCCCATCGCTTTGGTAATTTGCTTTCGATAAGCGGGGTTTTTTGCTAATTCTACCAAAGGGATTGGTATCTTAATTTTATTTATCTCATATTCAAAACTGAAAGTTCCGCTCACCTTGTTTGTTTCTTTGGTTGAGACTTCTGAATCCTTTCTCTCAGACTTATTTTTCTGGAACGCTTTATCACTCATGGTCCTGGTTGAAAACATAACTTTATTTGCAAGTTCGGTTCCTTGTGCTTGAGTTTCAACTTTTTTCAGTTCGGACTCTTGTGTACTTACCGTTTTCGTTTTGTTGTTGGGTGATAAGGTCTCTTCCGAAGGAGGCTCATAAGCTTGACCTCTTTGGAGGATTTTCTTGGGTTGAGTAGTTGAGGTGGGCTTACTCTTAGATCTTAAGTTGTATTTTGGTTGAAACTCAGCCATTATCATCTCAGTTTCAGGTTGAGATTCACAGAGATCAGTGTGATCACCTTCTTCACCCTTATTCGACGGTTGTGGCGTGTTTAGATATTTTTCATAGTCTTCTCGAGTCAGATATGGTTGAGTGTAGTCATAACCGAAGTTCATGACATCATTATCCGAATCTCCGAAGTCTTGAAAATCATTTTCTCCTATAAAATTTTCATTCTTTAAGGGAGCTTGTATTTTTTGATCTTCATTTCTTATTTGTCTTTGTTGGTTCGGGGGGTTTGGGTTCCTCTTGAAATCCTTTTTGGGGTAAGAGTCAGCTTTGGCCTGTTCGAGTTCCATTCTGGATATTTTATTTGACAGTTCTTTAATCACTCTGGCCATATCGTCCACCCTATCATCTGCGGATCTATTTGACCCTGAAGGACCTTCTTGTTCTCTAAAGCGTTTGGTCTCTTGGTTTCTAGTTTCTAATTTAGCTTTAAGCTTACCCGAAGCCATCATATTAGACTCTATTTCTACCGCATTGTCCTGCATTCGGTTCAGGGTGGCTCCCCTTCTTTCTCACAAAAGGAGTGCAAAATCCGGCTCGAAAGCTCCGACGAAAGTCACTTTGGCCACGGGTTGGGATGGTTTAACCTCGGTTGGGATTTTATTGTATAGTTTGTTGAATCTCTGAATAAATTCCATGACTGTTTTTGAGTTCTTTTTCCTCAAAGACCCAAATTCAGTTAAATAATAGAGATGGTCCTTTCTCTCGCCCCATTGTCTGAGGAAAGCATATTCCAAAGCGTCATAAGAAAAAATAGAAGCTACGGGTAGGATACAAAACCAAGTTCGAACCTGACCTTCAAAGGTTTGGACAAGGAGTCTCGAATATACGTCCTCATGCTCGATACCTAGAATGTCAACGAATTGATCAAAGAAATTAATATGTTCTGCCACAGTTAGATCCCTTTCCCCGGTGAATTTTGGTAGATTTTTTATGTAATTTTTGGGAAGGTCATGTAGAGGGACGGGCAATACTAAGGGAGCATATCTGGCTGTAACTTTCGCAAAAAAATTGGGAGGGGGGGCAGGCCCTTGGCCTTCAGCTCCTCCTAGAGGGGCTCCTCCCCCTCCTCCTCTGATAAACCCTCCACCTCCTCCTACAAACCCTCCACCTCCTCCTTCGGAAGATACCATCATTATTTGTGGAAAGTTATACAGGGGGTTTCGGAAAATTAAAAGTGACTCTTTGTTTTCTTCGCGAAGAGGGAAATCCGACGAGTAAATATAAGGAACGCGAGGACTCAGTTCCTCAGATTTGCAAGAGATGAAATCGGGAGAACTGATGGGTGTGGAAACCGAGTGCGTAACACACTCTTTAGATTTTAGAAAAGTCGGGAAATTCAACTGATGAAAATATGGTATGTCAAAAGCCGATGCAATTTCAATAGGGTCCTTTCCTTTGTGTACTAATGGGACTGTCGGATGAATATCACTCCTAATTTCAGAGCAATTTGGCGTTGAAACTTTAGTATCTAAGAGAGGACTGAGCGAAGTTGAGGGTTCGGAAGAACTTTTAATCTTCAGCGGTGGGGTTTTAAGTTTGTAAACTGCAGCGGTTGGCTTGAGAGAGCCTCTCGCTTTTAGAATCTTTTTGGGATCGGTAACAGGCGTAATCTGCTTACCATCTGGGTTTTGTCTAGTATTCCTTTGACCAGATGCCAGTTTATTACTTGTGGAGTCGCCAAGTGAAAGATTAGGAAGCCTTAAAAGGTGTGTACTCTTTGTTCACTATCAAATGGTAACACTTTCAACGAAAAACAAGTGTCGTTTTCCCAGGGAAAAAGATTTCATAACTTCGGTCCCCGGCAACGGCGCCAGAAAGATGTTGTTCCTGAGTCTGTACTTAAGGCTTAGAAGTACAGTGTCAAGGCATCTGAAAGTGGGTAAAATATGAAGAAGAGAGAAACCTCAACCTTCGGCAAAGGAAACTAAGGAAGATTTCTACGTTGGCGTTGTCTAGCTTCCAACTGTTCCTGGATAGTTATATCTTATTCAATGGCTACCCATGAACATTCAAGTTCAACCCGATTAGTACCAGTTTTAAGAATTGTGTCGAAAATGTTTAAGGCAATGTGCATTTGGTCCGATAGTCCAGGTTCGATATTAGGCTGTGTTGGTACAGGGACAGTCATGGAGGAGCAGTAAAAGTGGAAAAAACTTCAAAGTGAGATTAAGTGTTGTCTCAATTTGGTCGTATAAAAGAGAATTTACGTTTTTAGGAATAAAATAGGGATGCAAATCAAAGGCTCTTTCCCATAACTGTATTATATTTTAATAAAAGGTGTGAGGTGGGAGAAAAACATTTAGCTGTCTATAGTGTAAGGCTCCTACCAGGGGAGAAATCTCACATATAAACAGAAGAGGGAAATGTAAGGAAATAACCGATGTAGCAGAGAATATGTGTGGAATCCTAAAAATGCAAACTGGTCTTACACCCGCTGATAGCTGGCACAGAGGAAAAACAGTAAACAATTTGCAAAAAACCAAAATTCATTAGCTATAGTAGTGGTCGTACTAAATTATAACGAAGCACATCAGTTAAGAATATGAAATGAAATGAAATATGAGATACAAGGAAGCAAACTTGTAACACAATCGTGACAGAATTAAGAATCTTCAGATCTGCTTGTATTAACTCTCAAATGTAAAAGACTCTGTTACAAATGACACAAAAAGGTCCAGCCTCGTTTATTTATTTCTGTGATATATTTATACAATTTTAAAAATAAGATAGAATTTCAATAGTCACAAAATTTCGGTTATGACAGTGAGGAGAGAAATTGCTACATTTCTTCTTCTCTATCCTCACTTGGTGCCAGGCGTTGGTCGTCGAGCGAGCTCTGTACAGGCAACACATCTTTCAACCAACTGAGATATTAAACGAGACGGTTCTGCTTGACAACTGGCTTCAAAGATGTAACATTCCCGGGCTAACTGCTGCAGCCTGTCTTCCATCTGTCCATCGATGATGTCGATGGCACATGATTGCGCGTTGGGTTTGATCATGCATTTATCCACTTGGACTATGTCCACCATAGTCATCTGAGAGATATCGATCGAATCTCTTTCTTCCTTTTCCTTCAGATCAAGTGAGATCTGTTCCACATTCATTTGCATCAACATCTCGGCATTGCCTCCGCTGTCAATGCCCAGCAGCTCACCGTCTATAGAATTAAAGGCCTCCTCTAAGGAATTGGTTATCTTTTGGGCTTGTTGCTTGCATTCGGTGATGTTATGCTCCCATTCCTTTAATAGAATGTTTCCTCTGGTTTGCTATGAAATGGTGAACCTGGGAGTACCTACCGAAACCCTGTTGTTCGTGGCTATCACAGCCTCCTGGAAGGCGACCTGAGCTGCTCCGGCATCCCTTTCTCTGGCAGATAAGTTCTCGGAAACCTGATTGACCAACAGACAGTTGTCCCTGATCTCTTCCACCTTGGTGAGAAAATTTCATTGTATCATAGAGACTCTACTCCGAATCTCGATCGCCTAGGATTTGAACATCGCGATGTCTATCATTCTGTTCTCGGCAATCTCCACCCTAGCCTGTAGTTGTTCGATCAAATCTCTCTATTGGCTCGCTTGCATCTGACCATCTCGGACCACTAGATGTGCTTTCTCGAGCTTAGTTTTGAGCATCTCTATCTCTTTCTTATCGGCCAACCTGGCCTGCTCTATTCCTACGCTCAGCTGGTCTTTAGCCGTTTCTGTTGTTGTGGTCAATCTGGCTTCAAGGGTCCTAATGAGGCGATTCTTTCGTTTAAGTTGGTTTTTTAGGAGCCCGACTGAAAATTGATTCATCGAGGAATATGCTCCTAGT
Organism: Picea sitchensis; assembly: GCA_010110895.2. Classification (NCBI taxonomy): domain Eukaryota; kingdom Viridiplantae; phylum Streptophyta; class Pinopsida; order Pinales; family Pinaceae; genus Picea; species Picea sitchensis. Next base: position 32,795 of record SNQJ01S0001942.1, on the reverse strand, counting down.
GTCCCTACTATCTCAGTGGAAAATTGCTCATTTTTCTTGTCTTTTCCATCAGTTATGACTTTATATTTCTTGGCAGTCAACTCTCCTTCTTGATAGAATTCCCTTTTCATTACTGCCTTTCTCTTTTTATCGAAGAAAAACTCATTCAGAGGGAGTTCTTCTACTCTTATGGGCTTCAATTCTTCATTGAATATCCATCCCGCATCGATATTTCCCTGTGTCGACTACAAGGGGGTGACTGATGTGATGGGTTCCCCGATCTGCTTCGTAGATTTTCCCGTAGTAGTGACCAGACTCTGTTTCTTTGGCGGGTCTGGAGTCTTTATTTCTGCTTCTGGACTCTGCTTCTTCAGCGGGTCCGGAGTCTTTTTCTCCGCTTCTAGGCTCTTCATTTGTTCCCCCTCGTCCTGGTGTTTTCCTTGGTCGGGAGTCACATCCTTAGAGCCTTCGGTGTCCTTTTGTTTTGTCTCCGAAGTACCTGGACCCTCACCTCGCAACACTGTGGGGAGACAACTACGTCGATGTTCCTAGAACTTTAGAACATTGGCTCTTTCCTCAGGTGCCAAGGATTGCATCTTGGCTAGAATCTCCTCATAGGACCTTGCTCCTCGGAAAATGTCATCCGAGGGTGAATTTTCATGCTCAAATCTCTTGAGCCTACAATTTTCCAAATGGTTGCTCACGACCCTCTACAGATCGTGCTTCTTGTATTCGATGGAGACCAAATTTAGGTCTTCCAGGGCTGCGGCCTCGGCTTTGGCATGCCCGAAATATAATAAAGAATAAGAATTCAAATGAACAGGGAATGGCAACCATACCTTCTTCGATTATCCTTTAAGTTCTTTGCTTACACCACCAATTAACGTTTGTCGGGCAACTCCATGACAAGTCAGCTTGTCGGGAATGAACAATGGCAGCGCATGTGGGGGAACAGAAGCCCCGAAAACTCTGAGGTAGGAAAAATCAGCTTCTACATACCAGTCTGCGATGCTGCTCATATTTGTTACTATGTTGTCCGAGATCCAGGGTGGCGGGTGACCAAAAATGGTGACATGCAGGGGCACCATCACCCAGTTAAAAATTTCATACGCAAAATTTTCTGCTTTGTTTTCCCATAATTTTGCATGATATACATGTATGGGTTCGTCTTCGGTCGGAGTCCAACTCCAGCTCATCAATGGAAATGGTGTCATAGAACAAATTGCATCCATAATGTACGTGGACATGAAGAATGACGACGCCTTCCCATTCTCCTTCTGCTCCCGATACTCTGTGACCCAATTGGTCAAGCTATCCGAAAGCATCTTTTCCCAGTTAAAGGAATAGCCTTCGGTGACTCGAAACATTAGAGGCACCCATGCAAGGAAAAAATGTGATGTGTCCTCTTTCCCATATAACCGACATGTCATCATGGCCACATATCTGAACTGCGGTTCTAACGAAGCGATTGAATATATGCCATGGGTATCAGCTCTGAACTTCGCGATGTTTGAAACCCAATCTTTTATCAAATTGGACATGGTTTTATCATACTGTTCGCATTCCTTCTCCTTGAACTCGTCCAAGAACTCAACACCATATGTGTAGTCAGACGTCGTGGGTAGCTTATACATGGTTTGCAGGTGATCTGTCCTGAAAGTCCCGATGGTGACTCTCTGCTCATTCATGATATTCCTAGTCGGTATGTCCACATGGTCCAATTCCCATCGGAACATATCATAATATGGAAGCAACCGCGGTCTGGCTACCACTCTGTGCATTTCGGATTGGACGACTAATTTGTATTTGGTGGTTAAATCATCTTTTTCGTTGTCGTCAGAGTCGTCGAAATAATCCACTAATTTTGCTTGCAGAATATCTGAAACATATGACTAGTTCGGGACCGAGTTGATACTTCGGGGTAAAGTATCAAAGACATTGTCTGAGCCTTGTCCTGAAACCTCAACATTTGCCTTTGCTTCTTTTCGCGGAGCCATGGCTGAAGCTTGCGTTTTAGCTCTTCTGCGATAGAACTGCGTATACATATAGAAGTTATTTTACTTAGATATAATGTGCTCTGTGTGCTATAAAAATGCATTTGCTGTGATAAAACACAACTCTTACATATGCTCAAAAAACTCGGTACCTTTCAGAATAAGTCTGTCAAATCACATTTGGAAATAAATTCTGCCATAAAAATCCAATCTTATATTCATCGATTTACCCTATTTCCTCATTAATGTCATAAATTTTGGCGGTTTTAAAATCTCAGTTGGCACATGGAGGAAAAAGGCTACCTCGTAAATCATGCAGACATCAAGGCGCAGGATACTCCTTGATTTCTCTTAATTAATCCGGTTTTACCGCTGTTAACAAAGTTTCGGTACTCGTTATATTAGGGATTTTACTTAAACATTTTGAGTCTCTAACACCCAAGACTGCGAAGATCGATCTTGGTTAATTAAAGGTAATCGTGATTTGGGGCTTGATTAATTTTATAATTATTATATTCGCCATATCGCGACTCAGAGCTTCGAAAATGAGTTTCTTGGAGATTTACACGCCGAGCTGCGAAATCGCGAGATCGCAATAACATGACTTAATTAAAGGGAAGATAAACTTGGATTAAATGATTAATTAATCATGTTATAACTGTATCATGATTTCGCGAGTCGGGGTTTAGACGGTGTAACTTTTGAAAAATATAACCCTGAGTGGCGAAACGCCGAGAGAAATTTTTTACCACGGTTATCTTTTTCCTTTAATCCCTGACATGAGTTACTCAAATAAGGACCTCGCGCTCTCGGATGTCGGGGCTGTGAAAATAAATTTTTGGGTTTGGCGAACTCTGAGGCGTGAAACCCCGATGATGTCTAATCATGAGTTAAGGAAAACTTTACCCTTGTTACTATCTTGAGTGAAAATTTAAAATGACTTCGTTGTTTCATGACTCGGGACGTGTGAATTACATAAGTTATAGTATCTGACCTGCGAGATCCCGAAGTAGAACAAAAAGAGGAAACATTTTTACGAAAGGTAGGACTTGTTTCGAGAGTAGAATAATCATCGTTGCTCACGTGACAAAGTTTCAGAGGTCTCGATATCTCAGAGGGAAAAAGAAAACCATCTTTAGATTTCAAGCATCAAAATGGAAATTGTGACAAACTAAAAAAATAAGGGCGGCTCCAACACCGTTAAAGGTAGAATGGTCAGGGGGGTCCGGAAAATATTGTGAACCATAGATCTCAGCGCCAGCCTCTCAACTGTTCATTTATGCATTGTCTTTACTCTACGAGAGCAAAGTTGTATTTGCTCCAAAACTTAGGATAAGTGCATTATGTGTATTTTTTGCACTGCTTCTCTTTCTTTTGTCTCCACAGGGTTAGGAAAAACCACTCAGCGTCAACAACCATGAGTTTTCTTTTCTTTTCCTTGAAAATAATTTGCAGAGATGAAATATTATTTGCAAGCCAATATACACCCTGAGTGAAAAATTTCCAGTCACCATATGATACTATGAATTATAGGGTTATAACAGTACGCACAAGAATAAAATGAGCACTCTTTGTTAGAGTGTTGACTAATACAAAAATCAAGTCGTGTCTCCTTGTCGTCGGTGGCAACCCAACAATAAAATCCATCGAAATAACCTCCCATTTCGATACCAGAATAGCGTGTGGCTGTAGTAATCCAGTTGGGTGTCTATGTTCATCCTTTACTTGCTGACATTCTAGACATGAAGCCACAAAGTTGACTATGTTTTCCTTCATTCCTTTCTAGAAGAATAAGGGTTTAAGGTGCGCCCTCATATTCGTGACTCTCAGGTGAGCCATGTATACTTCTTTATGAGCCTTGTTTAGGATCAGTCTCCTCAACTCGTCGTTCGGTGGTACGTAAATCTGATTTTTAAACCTCAATAATCCATCGTCGTAAAATGTAAATCCTTCAAATCTTCGTATCATCATTGTGTTTTGTCTGATAAAATCCTCGACCTCTTTGTACCAGTCATCATCGCACTGTAAATTTAGAATATTTTCATGAAGATTCGTTTGAAGAGGCAACACCAAAAATATGCGAGCTCTCTGACTCAATGCATCTGCCACTCGGTTCACTCTTCCTTTTATGTAAGTAATATCGAATTCATACTCTCTAAGTAATTCCGACCAACACCATTGTCGTCCGTTCAGGTCACTTTGCGTAAAGATGTGTTGTATTCCACAATGGTCCATCCTTAGTTCAAATTTTCATCCAACAAGGTAGTGTCTCCAAACCTTCAAGGCATATACAATGGCTAACAAATCCAAATCGTGTGTCACATAGTTCTCCTCATGCCTTCTCTATTTCCTCTATATGTAAGGAATCACTCGACCGTCTTGCATCAAGACTCTGCCTAAGCCTTCCTTGGATGCATCAGTGCATACCAAGAAGTCCATGTCTATGTTAGGGACCTTTAGTATTGGTGTTGTTGTCAACATCTCTTTGAGCCTCCCAAATGCTTCCGTTCATTTCTCGGTCCAAACAAATTTCTTGTTCTTCTTCTACAATTCTGTGATCAGATTTTCTATCTTTGAAAATCCCTCGATGAACCATTGATAGTATGCTACTAAACCCATGAATCTACGCACTTTTGGTACATTCGTTGGCGCAGGCCATTCCATAATAGCCTCGACCTTTGTTGGATCCATGGTGATACCTTCGTCGGAGATGACATGCTCTAAGTAGTGAATCCTCGATTGATAAAACGAGCATTTGGACAACTTTCCATATAATTTGTGCTCTCACAGACACTGTAGTACCAAGCGCAAGTGCTCGTCATGCTCCTCTGTCATCCGATATTAAATCAAAATATCGTCAATGAATACTTGGACGAAATTGTCCAAGTACTCGCGGAACACCTCGTTCATCAAAACTCATAAATACCCCTGGGATGTTTGTCAGTCAAAACGGTAAAATAGTAAACTCATAATTCCCAAACCTCATCTTAAAGGCGGTCTTAGGGATTCCATCCTCCTTAATCCATAACTGGTGATATCCTGATCGCAAATCGATCTTTGAGAACACCGTCGCACCCTTCATCTGATCGAACAGATCATCAATCCTTGGCAACAGATATTGATTCTTGATTGTTCCCTTGTTCAATTGATGGTATTCAATGTAGAGCCTCCAGGACCCATCCTTATTTTGTATTAAAGTAACAGGCCCACCCCACGGTGACACACATAGATGTATCAGTGCCAGGTCCAACAATTCCTTCAGTTGCATTCTCAACTCCTGTAACTTCGAGGTCAACATCTGATAAGGAGTTCTAGCTATCAGTTCAGTCCCCGGTTTTAGGTCTATAGTAAAATCCAATTCCCTCTTTGGTGGCATTCCAAGTAACTCCTCCGGAAAGACGTCTGCAAACTCTCTCACCACCGGAAGGTGTTTCATACCTTCCACTTCTCCCTTTTCGTTTAACGCAAGGATCGCATACATCTTACATCCCTTGCACATTCTCTTCCGTAGTTGCAAGGAAGAGATGAACCTCAGGGAAAATCCTTGGTTCCATCCTACAATCACGCATCTTTGTCCCTCATCATCGACCAAGCTCAATCATTTTTTCTTACAGTTGAGTATCACCTCATGCGATTCCAACCAATCCATATCGATCACGATGTCATAAGATCCTAAGATTGTGACGTACAAGTTGAACCTGGTGACAAACTCTCCCAGTTTAAGGGTAGATCCCATAACCTTTCCTCCAACCTTCTGTTTGGCTCCCGAATCCATCTCTATGAAGCTAAACTCATCCTGTTTGACTTACTTTACCTTAATCCTTTTTAGTTTTGCACCAGAAATAAAAATCTCAATAGCACCGATATCTACAAAAATACTAAGGGTTTGGTCAGCGACGGTACCTGACATCTCAAGCACAGTCGACTAGTGCTCTGCCTGGTTGTTATTCACCACTACATGAATTTGATGGGCCTTGCCCAATTCTCCCACGGTTGTGGGTCTGACTGATCGAGACGCTCTAGTCCTCTCCACTAGGTAGATGCACTGGTAGTGTGGCTCCCCACACGTCCAACACCCCTTCTTCGGTCTAGTACTCCTAGTACCCAAAGTAGAAAATGACGGCCCAACGGCCTGGAATCCTGGTCTGTTATGTTGAACAGGCCTAAACTGTTGTTGTTGCGGTTGACACTGCTACTAATGTTGTTGTCCATGATAAGGTGTTCGCTACTAAGGCGTCGATCAACGAGGTGTACTCAAAGTGGATCCCCTCTGGAAGCCACCATATCCTGGCGTATGTCTGGTTGGTGTTTGATGTTATTGCGCACTAGAAGACACCTTCCCTTTTGGTCTCACTAAATTCCTGCTCTGACCCCCGCTGATAAGCTCCTCCTCTGCTATTAGGGCCTTCTGGATGGCATCATGCAAGGTTTGAGGCATAAGAATCCTAACCTTTGCACATATGCTGACATTAAGGTTGAATACAGACTTTTCGACCTTAAGTTTCTCAGTATTAAAATGTGGAGCATACTGAAGTAGCTCCATAAAATGGGCCTCATACTCGAGCACCGTACGACTGCCCTATCGTAAGGCGTTGAACTCTTTGAGTTGATGCTCAATGAACTCCTCTAATAGGTACCTCTCTTAGAACCATTCCTCGAATAGTTCCCATGACATGTCTTTGACGACCATGTTCAGTTTTGGCAGGAGCGTCTTCCACCATAGAAGATCACTCCCCTTCAGTTGAAATACTTCCATGCGTACCTTCAAGTTGGAGGTATAGTTGTGAAGTTTAAAGAACATGACCATATTATCCAACCATGCTTCGGCGGCTACACCATCCGGGGAACTAAAGAACTTGAGAAATTTGACCTTCTCGAGTTCACGATGAATGCTACTGGTACCAATCGGGGTGCATGGTGGACCCTCATGGGGTGTCGGCGCCCTAGCCTCCTCCCTGTCCAAACAGTTGATCAATACCTCAGACATGCACTGAAAATATCTCATCAGTCCAACCACATCACCCAATTCTATCTGCTCCTTCCCGACAACCCGTTTGTCTCCCTAGGATTTAGACCCCTCTAGCATGGATGCTAATGGAGATGTCGTGCCTCCTCCCCTAGCACCCCGTTGTCTTCCTCTGCGACGTCCTCTAACCATGATTACCTACACGAACACAAGTCAACTTAATTAGCAACATTATAATAAAATATCATATCAATGAAAGCTGTAGTGATCCCAATTCACGGGTTGAACCCCACTCTAATAACATATGTAATGACCCCAATCGTTATGACTACATGTGAAGCATAAAGTGCAATTTTATTTATTTATTTTAACAGGACGACAACAACGATTACAGCTAAACAAAACATTTGACGGTGAGCTCCATGCTTGCAGAACAATCCACTGAAAACTAAGAGTCCACGCACTGACACAAGAGCAACTAGACGAAACATGCATAAAACAACAAGGAGAAACGACTACCCACCCGACTCAACATGACCTCGCCTACAATCTAAAAGACAACATCCCCATCCCGAAAAAACCTCCTTGACGACCATTTAACTAGGACCTCGATAGTGCGCAACCAAGCCCATGAAGGCATTATCACCCAATGTCAAACAAATACAATGAAGAATGCCCACAATGGGTAGTACAGACCCCAACCAAGTTATCCCTCACCTCTATCTTGTAGGGCACGCAATGATGCCCTCATCAGGAATCATGTTGTCACTAGGTGATGAGTGTGACTACAATCGTGGCGCAACAACGTAACTAGGCCCTCAACCCCAGCTAATATCAATGCGCTAGGATATCAAGGACTAACTAAGCACCCAATGACTACCCTTAGCACCCAACGACAAGTTTGTCGGACAACTAGGACACTCAAGAAACACCACAATTTCCTTGCACAACACAATCAATCTGTGCACCTTGAATACAATTATTAAGGTACATGAATTTTTAAAAGAAAATTAGCAATAAAGGATAGTGGCAATATCATTTATAAGGTTAATCTAAGATAATGGTTAATACAGCTAAATCACAATATTTAAGAAATACGAACAAGGTTAACATATGACCAATAAATTAGCGATACAAGGTAGTGGTATTAACCATATCAATATATAACCCGTAAACATTTGTAAAAGGATAATGGCTAACATAAAAAGGTTAATGCGGATTGTTCCAAGATATTCCCTCTGTATCTCATAACATAATCATTATTAAGCCAAATGGTTCGTTGGTATAATCTGTATCTCATCATTCCATTGTCTAAAGGTCTAACAATGTCTATAAAAATAAAGGTATAAAGATGCTATTGATGTATAAATAAACATGTTGTCCAAGATATAAAAATGCTGGCAAGGCAGAGAGTAATTATAATACAATTATGCTGGCAACATTTAATAAGGCATATCTTACCTATAATTAGATGGTGAGACATTAAAAATGGCAAAAATTCAAACACCAATAATATGTTTAGCCACGCTGTCAGATATTGTTTAGAGATAAGATTTGGCCATAATAAATCAGTACCAAAGCCAAAATTGTTCTGTCCACCAAATCACTGTCAACAACCATGTTATTAATTGTCTAACCAAACGCAGGAGTCAACACACTATTCGCTAGGAAAATAAAAACGCAATTAAGAAGAGGGGTTTAAGGAAAACGTAGGTATCAATCAATTCATGGTTAAAGTCTGGTTGGGTAAGGTGAAAGTCAGGAGAATCAAAACCACTCTTTTAATCAATGAAAACACCCAGCCCTGAAACAGAAATGCCCAGACATTAAGAACAAACCCCCCAGGCATGGAATCGTTGGGTTTAACAAGGAGAACGCCCAAAACAGAAAAAATGCATGCCTAGGCACAGATTCATTGGTCCAACACAATTCGTGGTTCATAAAATGGGGAAAAATGATGTCTTATCAAAATTGCATTCGCTGATGGATTGGTGATAAATTTAGTCTAGAATTTCGTTGTCAGTCAACTATTAAAGGATAGAAAAAAAAATTATGGCTCCTGGGTAAATCATAGTCACAGGAAGCACAGGTATAAGGTGCAATCATAACACAGTGAGGGAGAATCAAAAGAAGGAAAGAAAAAGGGTAACTTTGTTGTGGAAGGCACCTGTCGGATTTATTTGATGCACCTTAGATAACAGTTCGTGGATGAACAAACGCCAAGTAGAATTTGCCAATGAAAAGCAAGCATTTTCATAGGAGTAATCGTTGTTTAAAGATAACCTAGATAACATAGATCGTTGTCAAGTAAAAGAAAAATAAAGCACATGGTACCATAATGAATTTCGTTGGCAGGTTGTGGTAAAATTCTATACCCTAAAATTCTATTATAGTAAAATTCTATACAGTAAAATATAATCCTGTAAATTAAATATGCTCACATTTTCCATTACATAAATCGTTGTACATTATACACAACAGAATGGAATAATTTTCATTGTCATTAAATAAATATATAATCTAAGAGATAATTCATATTCGTTAGCTTCCACCAAAATGTTTTCATTCTAATCACTGGTTTTAATAAGAAGGCAGGCAGAGTTTTATATTCAAGGCAGTGAGGTTTTTCCAAGAAATTACAGTCAATAAAAGTAAACAAACACCCACCAATACACGCCACCACCCAGCAAGGAACATGCCTTTTATGGAGAATAAAAACATGCCAGGGGAATAAAATCGCAGGGCAATTCCGTGCTTAAAGTAAAAATGAAAAGCAGTCCTACGAAGTGGCAAATCGCCAGATTAACAAGGGGCAAATCGCAATCACAACCAATGGCCAAAAACACAGAGAAAAAAAACTTTGCCATCAATCAATAAATTGTAGGGTTAATTATTTTCATCAAGACGTGAGACCACACTCTACCTGGAATAGTCAACAGGGCTAGATGGCTGGAAAGAAACATTTGTCCCTCATCATCATCGCACAGAAAGGCAGGGCATTAGGATCTATAGGTCTATTAACACCGAAGTGACGACCATCGATCCGGATCCTGTCTGACTGCCTAGGGGAGTACTGATGAGATAGGGACAAAGGAGAATTAATAAGTGCAAACTCATCACAAAATCAATAAAACCATAGGACAATCATGACATGCAGAGATCGAAATCCAAGGGAATCAATCAACAACAAGCTTAATTCTATGGGGGAGATTCATTTATCAATTAAAATGTTAGGTCAATCATTTTCTTTACCCAATTAAAATACAAAACTAAAAGTATGATGTATACTAATAATCTACCATGCAGAAATAAAGGAAGCATATCGTAGCCCAAGTCACCCGCTCTGAGTTGTTTTCCCATGCGCTCCATGCAACTCCTTCTTGCCAACCGATGAGACTTCACCAGTACCTCCCATCCAACGCTATGGGTACTCTTCTTCCCCTAAGACCCTCGAGCCTCAAAGGGGCCACACACACCGATACAGAGAGAAACTAGCTCCCAGATCACCTCGCAAGGCCGAGCTACCACTCCTCACCGAGCTGGGTATCCCAACTCCCACAAGCTAAGTCAGTCAAGTCTAAAATTCTGTAGCGTAACGTTACGCATAACATAAGAGATCCATCATTCTCCTCCTCCCTCCTTTATATAGAGTTTCTAAGTCCCCTACTTTCCCAAAATCGCATTTAATTTAATGGTCAATAATTTAATTCATAAAAATCCTCCCCATACATGTGTCACCCATCCCCTTCATTGCACCAAAAATTAATTCCATTAATTAATTAATTACCCCTATTTTCCTCACCCACCTAAAATCATTCCTAGAATCACTCCTAGGTGTCCCCAAATTCCTTTACACATATTAATGACTTACCCCCTTAATAATTTACTAGTTGAGTTTAATTTAGAAAGTTCTTAAATGCTAGATACCTTACTAAGTTAGTCTTTCCGCTTTTTCCTTGTGTTTCCCCTTTCTTTTTATGTTTCCCTGTTTTTCCTAGTTTCCTAATTCTTTTATATTTCCCTCTTTCCCTTTTTATTTAAAACTCAAATTGGCAGGTGTAGAGAATTAACTTTTCCCCCTTTTTTAATTAATAAATTTTTAATTAGCATATGTGACAAAACAATTATTTCCCCCTTTTCCCCCTTTTTATTTTATCCCCCAAAAGATTGTTTATAAATTAATGAATTGCTTACCCCTTTCTTGTCACTTGATTAATGATGATTATCATTATTATTTATTTATTTTTATTTTCATTTTTATATAAATATATATTTTTATTTTTATCACAAGTATCACTTAGAGCTAGACTTTAATTTCCTAGGCTAGGCGACATTTTATTAGGGAATTTGTTTTAAATATTTCTCATCAATGTATTCATTCTAAGTCCATAGGTTTATTCATTTATTATTTAACAATGTGACATGCCCTTAAGGACACACTAGGTGCTCCAAGGGTGCCACTTGCCTCATTCTGTTTCCCTTGTGTGACATGCCCTTCAGGACGCACTATGTGCTCCAAGTGTGTCGCTCACCTCTTTCTGTTTTTCTTGCGCGTCGTGCCCTTCAGGATGTACTACATGCTCCAAGGGTGACACTCGCCTCTTGACTGACTTGGTAGAAATAAAAAAACCCTAGAGTCAAAACCCCTGCCTTATTGCGCGCCCCTTAGAATCATCATGAGCGACTGTCACAGTCTCTCCTCATGGCATCATGGTTCTTCTCGAACTAGGTAATCGTTAACCTATAGTTTGAGCCATGGCGGGAGTGCTGGTAAGTTGTGGCATGATTGTTGTCCATATCTCTCCCTCAACGTCTCTGGTATTCATGTGTGACCCCTCTACTCCACATGTGAGTCTGGTCGGAAAGATATCATCATCCTGCATCATCAATGAATCATGTCAAAAATATATCCATAATCATATCATCTAATCAACTGCACAAATGTCATATATACAAAAATCAAACCCCAATAGTCCAATCTCTGACTCGATATGGATTCCAAGGGATTCCATCGATGCCTCTACATCCTCGAGGTCCAAATCCTATACACCCATAAATACCGAGTCAATAGCACCTGTCTATGTCAATGCAGCAAAATAACATGTCATCAATTCATAACGCCTCATAATCATAATCAAATGCCCAAAAGTATAATAATCCAGATCACTTGAGAGAAAGTGTCCTCAAAGAATAAGTCACTCAGTGCGCAAAAGAGAGGGATGTTACAAAATTACCAACCGAGGCTTTTGGGGTTACTCTATCAGCCCAGAGTGCATTATACAATGGATTGTGCCAGTTCTTGTGATTTTCTGAAACTATCATTTTAATAATCTTGATTAAATTTTTGTTTTTTGATTCTACTAGGACATTTCCTTGAGGATAGTAGCTTGCATAATACTTCAGTTTAATCCCTTTTTCCAGAGAAAAAATGTTCATGTCAAGGGATGAAAATTAATAGGCGTTATAAAAAACTAGACATTCGGGAATGTCGAATCTAGTGATGATATGAGAGTTTAGAAAAGATACTATCTTACTTGTGTTTACCACTTTTAAAGTTATAGCTTCAAACCATTTTGTAAAATATTTTGTTGCTATAACGATATACTTGTGCTGCTAAGAAGAAGAGGGATTAATCGGTCCTATGATGTCTAGGCCCCATTGCTGAAAAGGTGCATCTACAGTAATATGCTGCAAAGGGAAAGTTTCCTTTTTCACCCATCATGCATCCTTTTGGAGGATTATGCATTTGTGGGACATTGTGTGGGAATATTTAAACAAGGTAGGCCAATAGTACCCAACTCTTAACACTTTATGGGCAGTCGTATCTCCACCGAAGTGACCACTGGCTTCACCTGCATGAAGTTCAGATAACACTTTTTCTGACTCTTCCTTTTCCAAACAATGCTAAAAAACACCATCAAAGTTCTTTTGAAATAATACATCATTTATTAACTGGAAAGATTCATATTTAATCCTATGTTCTCTTCTATTCTTAGGATCAATATTGTGGGGAGAATATCCATGTGTCAAATAAAATCTAATGTTCTCATACCAAGAATTAGCAGTAGCTTGTGCACAACTGATCTGTTTTTCATTATGTCGATTCACAATTAAGGTGTTTAGTTGAATTTCTTGTTCTTCAATTGAATAACCCACTAGTTTACACAGGCCTTGACCTCTAACAATTTGTGCAGGGGTTATTTCAAGGTCATATTCATGTAGCGATGTCATCCAATTTTCCCTTTTCTCACCCAATTCTTTTTGTACTAACAGATTTCTTATAGTTGGGTAAGGAACAATAACCTTGGTTTTGGATTTCAATAGGTAAGACCAGAAGTGTTTCAGTACTTTTAAAACAACATATTATCGTTGGATAGTTAATATTTTCTCCTTTAAAAGTTGAACTCATGAAGGAAATGGGTATCTCATTGCTTTCATCATTTTTTTGTGTAATCACAACAGCATAAGATCGGTCAGATGAAAAAGTGTAAAGAGTGAAATCTTGAGCAAAGTCAGGACTCATCAAGGAAGGGGCTTATATTATTGTTTTTCTAATTGAATCGAAAGTTTGACTTTCTTGTGATCCCCAACAATACAACACATCCTTTTTAATTAAATTTTGTAACGATCTAACCATTTCTGAGAAGCTTGGGACAAACCTTTTGACGAAATTAATCTTGCCCAAAAAGGACTGCATGAATTTTTTGGAAGAAGGAGGGGGAATTTTAGCAACAGATTTGATTCTTTCGGGGTCAATAATCATTCCATACTTAGACACTATAAACCCAAGCAGTTTGTCTTTCTCTACTACAATGATCGATTTCTTCGCGTTGATATATATGTCGAACTTGCGGCATCATTCTAGGACAACCCTAAGGTGAGATAGGTGATCTTTCTTGTTTTTAGAGAAGATGGTGACATCGTCAAGATAGAACATGATTGACTGGTCAATGAGGCCATGGAAAGCGATGTCCATTTCTCTCTAGAAAGTGGCACCGACGTTTATCAGTCCAAATGGAATTTTCCTGTAGGCATAAGTGCCCCATGGGGTACAAAAGGTGGTTTTAAGTTGGTCTGAGGGAGACATGAGGCCTGGTTGTATCCTAAAAAACCATCTAGCAGAGATAGTATTTCAGAACTAGAGACTTGTTGTAAAATTTGTTCCATTGGAGGCACGCAGTAGTTGTCTTTATCAGATGCTCGGTTTAAGTTTCGAAAATCAACACAGAGTCGAATTTCACCACTTTTCTTCCTTACATGAACTAGATTAGACACCCATTGCGTGTGCCTAACTAGGAAAATTATCTTTGCAGTTAGTAATTTGTTTAGTTCCTTTTTAACAGTGGGTTCCAACTTAGGATGAATATTCCTCAATTTCTGTTGAAAATGTTGAGTATGGGGTTTCATAGGGATAACATGTTGTATGATGTTAGTGTCAAATGTTTTCAAGTCATCATACGTCCAAGAAAAAATGTCTTTAAATTATTTAAATAATTTTATAAAAGAAGATCTCTCTTGCTCAGAACATCCCTTTCCGAGATTAATATTTTGAGGATTATCCCTTATTACTAAATTAACCGTCTCATAGATCAAAGAGGAACTGTTAGTTTTACAATTGACTGCCCTCTAAATTTATCATGTAAGTCATAGAATTTCTCTAATCTCACAACAGATCTGGGGATAGAAATTACCTTCTCGAATGTCGACTCAGGAGATTGAGGATCATATATTACTATGAAGTTTCGGAGGTTCTCATCATGAGTGCCTTCATCAATGACTGCACCTTGGAAGGTGTCTTCCATATGCAGGAAGTTGATGATCTGTTGGTCATCATCGAATACTCTCCAATTTGTAATGCTATCCAGGATCGATAGCCTGAACAACAATTCAATTGGAAATGCATGAGGGGAAAGACCTTCAGTGGATAATAGTTTAGAAACAACATTTGCCAATAAATCAACTTCTAAATTACTCAATATAGGAATGGAATTTATGTTAAACGCTGAAAATTTATTCATTAAACTCCATACCTCTATTTGGTAGCTTTTCAGATTTGGTGATAAGTAATGTATGGAATTTATTACCTGCTTAACCATGATTTCTGAATCACCAAATACTATCAAATTCCGCATTTCCATATCTAATGCTTTCCTAAGTCCTTGTAGAAGTGCTTCATACTCGATCCTGTTATTAGTACATTCAAACTCTAAACAACAAGCAATAAAATACTTATTACTTATAGGATCGATGAGTACACAACCAACACCTGCTCCTTCTTTGGATTTGGATCAGTTAAAGTATAAGGACCAGAACTGTGCATTGTTGCAAGTACTTGGCATACTTGGAAAATTTGATGTCTGAGTATAAGTTGTAACTTCAGATTGTTGCCCAGGATCAGTGAAAGAAGAAATTCAGTCATGAAATTACCAAAGAAGGTATCCATTCCTTGCATTTCAAATGAATTTGCAGAAGTGACGAAAGGCTCATTGGTATCATTTAGATCCGTTACAGTATTCTTCAGATAACGTTCTCTATTTATCTTGATTTTGTTGGACTGTCCATTTTCAGTAGCCACAAGTGAGACCAATCAGTGGAAAAGTAACCGTGCAACTATTCTAACCAATCCTTGCTTAAAAACAAACCATAAACTTTAGGGATATCAACAACGATAATATCAATTATCTGATGAACCTTAGTATTGGACGATAATCTAATCAGCACATTCTTAAGCTCACCAATTACTTTAATGTTTGTTCGATCTAGCTGAATGATTTTGAGATCAAAAGGTTTAACTTCTGCATTAAAGTTTTGGCATACAGATAGAGGCATCACGTTTGATGATGCACTAGAATCTAACATACAATTATGTACATTCCCATTAAAATTTTTGAAGGTTAACAAAAAAGGCGGGACATTTTTCCGAGTGTTAACAACATAATTCTGTTGATGTTTTTTGGTTGTCTCTAAACTAGTTCTATCTACATTTGCTACAGTTTTTTCTGCTAAGTCCCTTTTGTCCAGAGGTTCAGATGTATTTTTAGTTGGGACATTCTTAGTTGCATTTGAATCAATTTATGCTGATATTTTTCTGCTAGAATCGTTCTTTTTACTATTTTCATCGATGCTTTGAAGTGTTTTTTGCAAAATAAGGGGAAATTTCAGTAGTTCAAAAACATAAATATTATCCCTCAATATTTTAAGATCTTCAATTAAATCGTATTCTAAAACTAGGGCTTCTAGGATTTGTTTAATTTCAATTTTCTTTGACTGTTTCATAAACACATTTTTACTTACTTCATAAGGGGGTTTCTTTTTCGTTTTGCTTCTTGTGTTGTAGGGGTGGACAGTTTCAAAATTCGCTTGGAAGATAATGTCTGATAAGTGACCAAAAATGGGAGGAGATGAATACTCCTCTTCTAGTACCTCTTCCTCAACTGCATCGTCAGAATTTTCAAGAGGAACAGAAGAAGAATTATCATGTGCGTCTAAGATGGTTTCCAAAGCATACTATAAACTTTCAAAATTTAGACCTTCTGTAGTCGGGTTTGGCTATTTAGGAGGAAAATGCTTTCTGAAAGGGGTCTTAAAACTTCCTTTGATTGTTGATGCATCCTGAGCTGATGTTTTCAAGTCAATGACCTAATTGGACAGTTTTTGGAAATATTTTTGCAAGCTCTCTAAGTCTAAAGTTTCTTGTTGATTATTAGTTTGAGGAGGTCTAGTGAGAATTTATATTTTCCTTTTAGAGGATGAGGTTGTTTCAACTTCACTATTAAGATTATATTTTAATCTCAATATATCTTTCTCAATTTGACTTTCCTCCTCAAAGGCTTCTAACAAAGTGTTATTTTTAGACCTTTTGACCCAAATGGCTATATTATTGTGCAAGGCTTTGCCATACTATGCAACAATTAAACTTTCAATGGGCATCGAATCTGGAGGGATTTTGTTCTTTAACGTAAGAAATGTTTTGTTAAAGTCCTTTACTTTTTCCTTAGGATTCATTTTTAATATGGAGAGTTCCATAACCAAGACTTATGGAGATTTGTCATCTCCAATTTTTTCCAAGAATCAAGTTTCGAACTTGTCCCAAGACACGACGGTCTGGGGTGGTTGAGAAAAATACCATGTGGAGGCATTTCCCTCAAATGTATAATGAAATAATCCTCGTATTCAAAATTTCAGAGTCTAATGGCCAACATAAATTTCTTGATGTGATCCTCAACAGATTTCTTTGAATCTGGATTGAATTTAGGCAGCCATTTCTTTGGATGCTTAGGTAATGGGTGTTGAGGTCTAGGTACAACCATGACATATTGATCGAGCCAAGTTCTGGAAGGATTATTTTGGTTTTCCATGGGATTTGGTGGTGGCGAAGGATGAGATGGTTCTGATGAAGAGTTACCTTTGTCTGAAGACTCTCCTCCTGAAGAGGATGGAGAAGAATGAGGTGGAGATGGTGGAATACTGGGTCTTCCTTCCCCAGGGATGAGTGTTTCGGTAGGATTGGTAGTATTTCCACCTAAAGGGTTTTGCGACACACCAGTGCCTTGAAGTTGTTCTCGGATATCTGTGAAATCAAGGGGTTGACTAAGTGGCCTACCAGGTTGTTTGATACGGGCTAAGGCACTATGTGTTGTTATGAGTGACTGACGAACAATTTCTTGGACGTCGGCCCCTTAAGGAACTGGGGTCATTGGTTCAATGGGAATCTTAGGGTTATTGTTTGAGGTAGTTTTTGTTTCAAGTGTAATTTTATTTTCTGAGCGACTACGCATTACGACAAGAGTGTGAGTGTGTGGGGGAGGAGTCTTGCGACCTCCACGTGCCATCATTTTAATTCAATCCTTCCTTCTAGCACCATTTGTTGATGGGCGTAAGTGACACACCGTCAACTGGAAGGTCAAATATGGACCGGGGTTGTCTAAATAACCCAAGTTGTTTGGAATGAAATGACCTGACGGGATTAATGGCTCCGTTGGCCAACTAAAGTCCTAAAAATAAAAGAAATGAAAATAATCTATGAAGCTACAATACTAAAGATATGAATTTAATAATTTATGAACGTCAAAATAGAAGTATGGATATGTACATATGGTTTTGAACAATGTATATACAATTTGCAAGTTTTGTTGTATGCCTTGCAAAATTGATGTTTTTTGAAATTGTTTATGAAGTAGATAAATAAAGCGCATACATTTTATATTTTTTGTTTAATATTTAAAATCTAAAGAACTAAAGAATAATAATAAAACACAATTTGAAATAATAACAGAATAACAGTCAAAGATAATTTAAATTATTCTTATTTCATTGATAAATGAACTAACAAAAGAAATAGAATATGAGTAAACTAACCTATGATTAATCAACTAATGATTTTATGTCTCTATGCAATTCAAACTCCCAGCTATCCTACCTATGAGGAAAACCTGTAATAGGATGGTGCTAACACTCCCAGAACAAACTAAAAGGTGTTTTTGGAGAAGGAATGTGAGAGAAGAATAATAAACATACAGATCTGGTGATCTTGTAATGATGGACACTTATAATAAAAGAAATTTAATACAAAACATTCATATGATACATCATTTAACATCTAGCATAAATCAACGATATTTGAATGAAATATTGATCACAGATCTAATATATGAACAACAAATTACAGACATAATTAAAGTGCTGAATAATATGAAATATCATACGATGATAACACTAAAGATGTATAAATGTATTAACATTCCATAAGATAAAGTAAAAACATAATGGGTAAGAGTCACGTTGGTCTAAAGACAAGGAGTGAACATCTTCTCCATATCAATATTGATAGTCATATGTCCATAATGTGTCCAAAACAAAATATCTCTTTACTACTAAGAGTGAGCAATATTTAAACTAATTCAGGATTCAAATTCTCTTATCATACAAGATAGAGTTGAATCCACAAAAATCAGATAATATTACAAAATTAGTGAAACTAAAAACCACTCATGCATGAGTTGGTTTGTCAAAAATAAACCAAAGTTTTATAAATAGAAAGAGGTAGAAACTATTTGAATAATTGAGCGTATAATTCAAGGTGTTTTCTCCATGCAATCAACATCATAATTGTTCATTTCCTGTAGATAACAAAACCAATTTGATATTCAGATAATGATACTAATTATTATTCAGAAGAGACTGACTACAAAATCAAAGATTCTGTAGCTAGTCTTATTAATAGCAAATGAAATAAAATTAAATCTCTCTATTTCAATTTTCTATAACAAAATAAAATAAAAAATTGTTTTACCATTAGAAATTAGTAAAAGAAGGATCTAATAGTTCGTAATTTCTAATGGCTTTGAAACTAGTTGTGTTTTTTATTATGATATTCCCCGACGTCTTGGACCTTTTTCTTTCCCTCTATGTGTGTGCCTTTAAGTCAAAATTATCTTGTTCCAATAGGGCATTCTGAGTAGCCAAGAATTTCACTTGATCCTGTAAGAGTGAAATATCTCTATAATAACGCTCTATCCAGTCAAGGTAGTTATCACAGTGCACTGGGGAAATGACAGACTGACGTGGAAAATAGTTGACAACGGGTGCTTCATGTGTCACTTTGGTCTATTCCAGGTCATGACCAATACCTGAAAAACCTTATCTTCCCTTGAGACAAGGGGATAAATTAGACATGAAGTCATACTTCTCAACCTGGGTAACAACCTCTTTTGTGGGGCACTGATTTTCTTGGTCTTCACGAGCCAATAAATCGTCTATATCCTAATCTAAACACCGATATCAATCTCTATCGGATCTATCAAGATCATATGATTACTCTTTCAATTTCTTAGTTTTATAGAAATCAAATGACCAACATTCTTATTCCTGAAATTTAAATCCGTGCTATGTGGTTTCTTTCCCTTACAAAAATTCCTCACAACAGATTTATCATTATCGTTTAAACTAGAGTCTTTCAAAGGCACATGATGATCCTTTTCTTTTAATTAAGTAATTACTTGTTCCAAATATATTTTAGGTGAAAACCTACATGGTAATTCTTTATCCACAGGGGTATCATCAACGACAGAAACTGGTTCAATAAATTATGATCCATCAATTGAATTAACGACCTGGCTTTCAGTCATTGGTCTATCCAAATTAGGGTTTACAATTAAAAGAGGGCTTACTGCAGTGTCAACCTGGGTGAAACCATTTCTTCTCAGAAAGGTCTCCCAATTGTCACCTACTTTCGACAGGTGATAAACCAACAAGATTTTAATGAGCCCATGGTGAAACAGACTCAAATTGATACCCCGCTGCTTAAAGTGCTTAGACATTTTGTAAAGACTCATCAACATGTAAAAAGGCATATCCAACTCAAACCCTATGAAATTCATAAGAAAATAAATGTGATACAGAAAAACCAGCCCATACCATCCTTCACAAGTGACAAATTGTTTCAGAATTAAAAGGAGAATGTGCCATCTAGGTTTTAGCAAAGCAATGGGAATACCTTTTGTACAGCAAGTGGATTTGCGGGAAACCATGAATAAACTCTATGGGATGTCCTCCATCTTTACATTATTAAACCATTTTTATCCTTTTGATGGAATTCATATCGCCCTTCTTATGAAATCCTATGTGATTTCCAATTGAACATCCCCCACCTTGTCCCTAAAACCGTCAAAAGTTTGTGCAAAAGATTTTGCAACCTGGAGATTAAAGCCTTTGAAATTCTTGAGGAACACATCCCATCCATGAACCTTCAGGTCATCGATAGAGTCATCAAGGGATAGCAGATCTTGGAATACATTCGGATAGATACCAACCATAGGTACCATTACCACTGTGACGAGGATACAATAGATATCACATGGGATATGATTAGGTTTCCAACGAACAAGCAATAGAGAGAGATCTAAGAGAACTGTGATGGCACGAAAAATGAAAGATTTGGGGACTGTCATAACTTGAACAGAATGATTAGGGAAAATGAAAACATAGGGCTTGTAAAACTACAAACCATTTCTCACAATGAGTGCCAAACCCTCCACAATACAAAATCCCATACGCATAATGAATGATCTCATTAATATTTCAGGCCAGTAAGGTGAATTGAAAATGTAGGTACAACATGCCTGTACCTATTGAAATGAATGTTGATATGAAAAATTCACTCATGAAATTATATCAGTTGTTAACCAACGTTTTTGTGCATTCAAACAATTCATAAATTAAATCAACAATAAATTGTAGAACCAATGAAGTCACGAGACCCATAATCAATCAAGATTTCGATAGTGTATTAATCAATAATTTCATAAGTCTCGAGTTTAAACCATGCATGGGTGCCTTCTAAAACAATATTTCTAAGGTAAAATATTATGAAACCAAGACAATTTTTATGTTTAAATTCATGCTTACATTCATGAATTAAAAATAAAAGAAACAAAAAATCAAACGAAAAAACTCAATAAGGTAAACTTAACCCAATCATCACCTCGAAACTCAGAAACATAAACATTTACAAATAGAAGGTGATGGCATCTACAGAAAGGTATAGTCTCTTTTGATCGTGATAAGTATTGAAAATCATGTGTGGATGCCAACAAAGGGGTTTTAGCATCAAGAGATACGGAAGCACCAGACCTTGGAAGATTTATAAGTCCAAGCCCCTTTGGAGGTCCCAATATGTCGATGTCCAGGGACCAAGGTTCCATCCCCTAGTTTCATTCCTTGTTACCTAAGCCCAAGGGGGAGANAGAGAGAGAGAGAGAGAGAGAGAGAGAGAGAGATGTCATAGTGATGTAGTGTGCCAACTTGGGTGCCACAGTGTCAAGGGGTTGACACATGTCCACATATGATTTCGTATGAGTAGAGTGTGGGAATTGATAGGATTAAACCATCTACATAGATGTATTTTAATTGTTGGCCGACATATCTACCAGCTGAGAGATCCTAATGTTGAAATTACTTAGTAAATACCAAGATTCGTAATACCATGATGAACATAATAAATGTCTCGTAATACGGATTAATTTAATTAATTACTCCGTAATCACCAGACGATAGACCTCAGAAGTTTTAGGTTATAGGAAATAGGAAAAGTCTTGAGGTCCAAGATATTCTTTGATGGGAATCGTCGATCTATTGAATGATGCTTTAAATATTCATCATATGATCCTTAGAGCCGCTACCACACTAGATTTGTGTAAGGAACCGTAATACCCATCCGATCAAAGTATGAGAGATATCCATCGTAGATATCATATAATCATAAAACCGATAATTAATGTGGTAATTCATCCCTTAATCATGTGATTACCCTAATTAACCACCCTGTAATCCTGAAAAGTCGGGCTTCTGGGAATTTCGTAGTTACATTTCCTCTAGGAAGTCCCAATATCCAGTACCCTGTGGTGACATGTCGTGATATGGATGGCCCATGTGTCCTGACATGGGAGGGACATGTGTCACACATTAATGGATCCACGTGTCACTTTGATTCGACATATTTGGATGAAGGTCCAAGTGGAAAATGAGTGCCACATGTTGAGTGGTAGGAGTGCCACATGTCATGCCAGGCGGCATGACCAGATAGGGACACGTACCCAGGATTCCAACTATATCTCAGATCTCGGACCACTAAGAGTTTTTTTGGGGAGAAATAGGCCTTACAAAAAGGATTGATGAAAAATGCCTGATAGATCTGAGATGATGTAGGATGATTTCATTCAAGGATTAAGAGGTGGATACGTGTCAACGCCCTGTTGGGAAACCCTTGGGCATTTTGATGACATGTACATCCATGTTAGCCGATGTGGAAGGTTCACATGACATGACGTGAGTCATGGCATGTGTCACATAGATTTGACATAATTGGATACGGGTTTGTGGAGGAAATGAGTTCCACATGTTGAAGTGGTACAAGTGCCACGTGTCATGCCAAGTTGAAGAAGGTGGTGAGGACACGTGTCAAAATAGGTGGCCTATTGTGGATAGGGTCATGTGTCCTAAGTGTCAGCTCATGGAGGATCAAACCTTTTTGGGCTATACAAATAATGGAAGGGTTGAGGTCTCTATACCTTGAGATCCGAGAGTTCGAGGTTCCGCGGTCTCGATGACCGGTAAACATGTGTCATGATTTGGTGAGATTTGATCTCGAGAGGATGTGGAGCTCTGCATTGAGCGTGAAAAATTCCAAGGGATGATATGCCGAGGCTTTCGTGGCTAGGTGGCATGGGCCACGCTGATGCACAGTTAGCAACCACACCCTACAAAGATGGCACGTCAGGGTCATGTTGGATGGGCACAATGATGTGGATGCCACGTGGTAGTACAAAGACATTTTTCCAATAAATCCTTAAAACTTCAAAGGGAAGCCATAACATTTGATCCAGAGATATGTTTTGAGTAAACTTACAATTGTTGGAAAGCTCTTGGTGAGCAGAAGATGATTCTTTCCTTTTTAAATGGATTCAAGGAGGTTTAGGAAATGAAAAAATTTAATACCCCATCCCTTAAAAGGGTACTTAGGGGGTTGGGTGTGTTACACCAATCATGGTCAATGGCCATCAATTGTGATTATAATGGAAGCCAGTGTCCTAGAAGGAGTTCATTTAGGATATACTAATTCAAGTTGATCTTGATGTTGTAAGTCAAGTGGTAAATCCAACAAAACCTACATCCTCTTGACTCCCTTATTTTTATTTTCCTTTATATATATATATAGGAAAACAATAATAATAATCGAAGGATGAAAACCTATTTTAGGCATCCCTAGACCTTGTGGCACCCAAAAACTAGGATGTTATTTTAGGGAAAATAATAATTCTAGTTGTTAAAACCTCTATGAGGCACAACTAAACAAAATTTTCATGAAAACTAACTTGTTGGTAGGCAAAGTTTGTAAAAAAAGAAAAAAAGAAAAAAGAGAAAGATTAAAAGAGAAAAAGAGAGAAAAAATTATTTGTATGGACATCTTAAGCATATCACAAAATCAATCTCTATTTTGCATAAATATGAACATACAACTATGAATGAAAAGGGGATAAATGATTATTCATCTTCTTTTTTCAATTATTACTTTCAGAAAGTTTCCTACAAATGAGAATCATCGACACATATTCAACATTGTTTCGTCATTGGACCTAGAGATCAAAGTATATTGTATTATTATTTTTTTGTTATGTTTGTTTCCTTCCAAGTGAATAACCTTACATTGAAAAAGACTTGTTTCCATTGACATTTTTAGGATCAAAGCAAGGACTAACACAAGAAATTCACTCTAATCCAGGCATGGAAAGATGGAGGTAACAATTAAACATCACGTGATCTCAATGTAGATTAAAAAAAATACTAAATCCATCCATATAATATATCCCTGAGTAGAAAAAAAAAGACATAATGACTCAACAAGACCTAGTATATTTCTTGATGCCTTAAGGAAACATACTTCCAAATTCCAAGGGTTATATTTGACAACATAGGAGCTTTAAAGTTCTTCCCATAACCTGTAGAGGAACATCCCTTGCATACTTCTTCCATATCTATCTTTTCCATATTAAAGGAACCCTGCCATTTAGAGATAATATATGTACATTGAGAAATTAAAGAACCAATCCCATAGCATGTTTACTTTGTGTTAGAAGGGTTATTTTTCACTTAAAAAATGGTGCCCTACAGGGTGAGTTCAACATTTGAAGACTATTTTTCTATCATATTGGTTATTCCAAGCCCAATTCTCCCAATAACTGAAGAGTCTCAAGGTTCATTTGTATACAATATCCAAATCTAGTAAGAGTGATCTCCTTTGGTACTCTTTAAAGGATGAAAGTTATAAACTGTCTTACAAAACTTTGGGCTACATTAAATTGTATATTGACATACTATTACCACCTTCCATCCACTACTAGAACTACTCCATTTCCATTCCAATTTCCTTCACCACCTATTTATTTTCCATTATAAACTTGTTTATAGTATCATTACGATTTCAATTTTGGAAGGATTGGTTTTTCCAAGTCTATTACAAATAAGACTCATTTTTTTTGTTTGAGATCTATTTCTAAAACACATGTACACTACCCCTCACTACATCCATGTTGACATGGAATTTTATCTCTTCTAGTTTGGTAGCAAGACATCATACTTGACTTCATACTTGAATTCACACTTGGCTTCATACTTTCCAATCCTAGTTATTCAATCTTCATTATATACCACTCACAAGTTCTTACGATTTGAAACCTAAGTCTTCAGGCCTATACTCTCAAACTACAAGTTATATACTCAAGTGTGATTTCAAAATAAAAATCTACATAGTTTAAACACTATAGAATATGATTCCATAAGCTACATGATCTCTCTCTTTTACAACTAAAAGTTAGAAAATTAACTTTCAAAGTGACACATGACTAATTTTAATAAGGTTTTTCATCTGCAAGCATTGCTTCACTTGTATACTTTTTTCACTACAGAGAAATCCCATTTATTTCTAAAACACTAGATTTTTTTTCTCATGGTTTGATAATGCCATCCTATCCAAATGTTCCTTTTCAATGAGAATCAAATTCGCATTATCTCATTACCATAACTTCATAGAATTCATATTTTGTAACCATAGCTTCCATATTGATTGAACCTTTCTATTGATTGATACATTTACAAGGTTTCTACTAATTGATCTTGGGTTCATTATACTAAGGTGTATCCCATAAAACATGAGTATTGTGAAGGTTTCCTATATTTAATTGAGCAACATATTTCTTAATATGATCATTTGAGAATGCACAATGTTTCAAAAGAATGAGACTATGATTATGGGAATCTCTTCCAAAATCATAGTCTCATTCTTTTGAAACATTATGCATTCTCAAATGATCATGTTAAGAGAATCCCTGTCGAATTCCCTTGGGTAATTGAGAAGTCAAGAAAATCCATACAAGGAAATGTTAGGAGCTTCACATTAACACATACAAGTTTGGTAAAATCAAAATAATATCCAAGGTAGGTATAGGGTTTGTAATGTGAGGTTGAAATATACCAATGATTAAGGATTTGAAGTTTTTTCCATAGACCATGTTTGAAAACACACTTGTGAGAAATTATTATAGGACTCATCATTGCACTCTTCTAGCCACATTGTGCATAAGCCATAGTTTTCATATCCAATATCCTTTCATCTATTTACTTCAATATATGAATTTAGGTCTTTTCAAGTCAAGGATTCTTTGCAAAAAAAAAAACATTGAGCCAATATGTGATATTTTTGGAATAGCTCTTTAATCAGTTGTATAATTGTGTAACTATCACTACTCTAGTACTAGATATATTCCTCTTCAAGTTTATATAATATTAGAAACATATTCCAAGCATGGTTTAAAGTGAAAAACTTGACCAATTTGAGGACTTTATATCCTATCGGTTACACTTGCAATGTATACCTCATACTCATCAAATGATTTCATATCTCCATTTAATATATTTTGAAAATCAAATATTATGAAGGTATGACTTCATAAGAATAAGAGGATTATCAAGTAATGATACTTCTATAATGAGAATAATTTCATCAGTTGGAGGTATTGATTCGATCTCATTATCATAAGAAGGTGAAAATATCAATTATCATTCTATAACATCAATTTGAGGCATGATTATGGTGATGAGTTTGAAGCATAATTACAAGTGTCGGAGTTAACAAACATAATTACCATCCATTCGCTCTAAGCAACAAAACTATCGATCAATTCAAGTTGTTTAGTCCCAGTTGTGAATGTGAATGCATGAACACTATGTAAACAGGTGAATATACTTCGTTCATTGCAATCTTGTATATATGAGGGTTCACAATTAAATCCAAAATTCATCGAGGGGAATGCTAAAAGGAATGAACATGATAATGTCAATACCTTAATGGAAAACCCTATAGTTGTGGCCATATTTGTACGAGCTAACTGACTCCAATTTCTTTATCAATTTAGAGGTGGTGATCCTTAGGTCACCCTTCAATTTTCTCAGGCTTTTGATGAGATATAGATTGAGATTCAAGGTCTTCAAATAGATGTTATAGAGTATTTACTTGCTAAGGAAATGGGGTTTCCAAGGCATGGCGAGATATGGTTTAAAAATATCAAATTACCCCCTTGTAGTTGGGTTCAGTTCCTCAATCCTACAGTCCTACTTTGAGATTTTTGAAAGTGGGTTCTCAGAAATTTGTTAGCCTCTCCCTGGGATGAGGTTATCTTACATGATATATAAACTACCATTTATATTCTACTGGAACATGTTTTCATTGAATATCTGATAAATAAAAATGAAATATACACTATGAAGATTAAATTTCTTTAGATTGTATAATATTAAGTTAATGATTTTTCATCGATGCATGAAAGAGATAAAATGCGGAAAATAGAGAATAGTAAAATATTATCATGAACCATCCAAAAAATAACACAAATATTTTCTCTAGGAAATCGTTACGAGAGAAAACCAAGCTAGAAGGTGACACTATTATGCTCTCTTTTATCTAGTATGGAAATAATGCAAGTACAAAGGAGAAGGAACTTTCTATGAAGTTACCTAAGACCTGTAGCTTGTTAGGATTCTATAGAACATTAAGCCCCTATAATTTTCTCTTTAATTTCCCACTCCTAGTTGTTTTACTATGTTATGGAACAAAATATAATAACATAGAATGGAACCCCTTCTCCTCCTAGCAGCCCAATATTTAACATATCTCGATAGCCATCTAGGGGTAGGATTTTGACTTCCTCAACTCTCAATCATGATAAGGTTTATGACCTTCTAGAATATTCTTGAAACTACATATGTGGCTAGCCCCATATGCATGAGTAACAGGAAATGATGAGGCATCCTCTCGTACCATGGTGTTCAACACCATAGGTAAACTTGTGGGAGGCATAACTTTCATATATAGACTCTGAATGGGGTGATTCTTGCACCATTGGAAAGGTCTCACATACTATTGTTTTTGCACCAAAAATTGACAATTGATGCCTCAAAATGGCCCTGGAAGGTTTCGAACCCCAATTATCTAAGCTAGGATCTATCATTAAAATGACCCTATAGGACGATTCTTCCAATTTTTCCACTCTAAAAGAATCATGATAGATGAAAAATAATATAATGATCCAATCTAGATCATACCTCCCCATTTAGGGAGTATTTTGGTCCCCAACATATTTACTGAATGAGGTGAGGAATTTTTTCCTCTACATTCTCCCTGGAGTACCACTTTGATTTTCCTAGAAGTTGTCCTTTCAACCAAACCTTACAAAGGTCATATTTCCTCTGTCTTGTAGTTATTGACCGCTTTTGCAAAATTGTGTCCTCTACCAACTCTACCTAAGAATCTGGTGCCAAATACTCTATGGAAGGTAGGATTTCATCCTCCTCCTGATGCAACATGGAGGGATCATAGAGTTTTAGGTTCTCCACATTCACTACTGAGTAAATGTGCATGTATGGTGGTAGAGTGAGTTTGCAAGCATTATCTACTACCTTTTCCAATACACCAAAAGCACCATAACACAAATCCTTGATCGTCTTACCAGGACCCAATAGTCTTTCCTTATTCAGCTGTAACCATATTCTATCTCCAACTCTAAATTTTCTCTCTGTTTTGTGTTGGTCATGTCTAGCCTTGTACTTTTCATGTGAATTCTTCAGTGTCTCTTGTACTTGCAATTGGATATACCTAAGATTCCAATATATATATATATATATATATATATATATATATATATTAATGCATCTCATGTGAGGTATTCACTCACTCCTTCTTACTATCCATATACAAAATCTAAAGGTGAATGTGGAAAAAATCCAAACAAAGTTTCAAAAGGTGACTTACCAGTAGAAGTGTGGACTATGTTTTTATAAGAGTGTTGTATATAGATCAAATTTCAATCCCAGGTATTTAGATGCTTCTGATTGTAAATCCTAAAAAATTGCACCAAAGTCTCGTTGACTAATTTCATCTACCCATATGTTTGTGGATGCAATGATGTAGACCTCTTAAGTTTAGTGTCCATATTCTCCCATAATGTAGTCTAGAAGGAACTCTAAAATCATTTGTCCCTATTTGATATGATGCTTAATGGTATCCCAAAGTTCACCCAAAACTATTCAAAGAACATGTTTGTTGCTTCTCTCCCTTGATGGTCTTTTTACAAGGCATTACAATGCACATTTTGTTGAACCTGTCAACCACCAAAAATAGATAGTCATGTCTCTTCCTAATTTTGGGTAAACCTCCCAAAAAATCCATGGAAATAATTTCCCGAGGTTGAGTAGGTACAAGTAAGGAATGGTATAGACCTCGCTTCCTATTACTAGGCTTCCTAGTGCAACAAAGTATACATCCTCTAATATAATCTGCTACCTCTTCTAGAATTCATGGCCAGTACACATACATTTGTAAGTTAGCAACTGTCTTCCCAACACCAAAATGTACTACAACCTTGGAGGTGTGAACATATTTGATACGATTCAATCATTCACCTTTAGGGACACATTTATTTTTGAGATTGTAGAGTAAACCATTCTGGAAATTATAGTCAGCCTTGTTCTTTCCTTATTCTATATCAATTTGACTCTGTAACTATAGAAACGCATCCTTGAAGTCCTTATCTTCTATGTATGTCTCTCTATATGCATCATGGATAAAAGGATCCATGTTCATTATAGTTCCCAAAGATGTGATCTTTGATGTGGGTGGCTGCAAAAGCACATATTCCAACTTGTTTACGCTACCCTTATTATACTTTACGACCAAATGAAATTTTTTTAGGAACCCCATCCATTTGTAGTTCCTAGTTTGTTGTAACTTACTTTGGGCCTACAAATACTAGAGTGGCTAGTGATATGTGTTGATGATGGTCTCCTTTCCCATAAGATAATGATTCTACTTTTTGAAACATTATAGAAAGGCATAGAGATCCTTGTCGTAGGTAGGGTAGTTGAGGATTGCCCCATGAAATAATTCATAATTATAGCATACAAGTCATCCTCCCTGCATCAAGACTGCTCCCATGGCATACCGGATTGCATATATATCCACTTCGAAGAGATTATGGAAGTTTGGTAGTGTGATCACTAGTGCTTGAACGATCTTTCTTTTCAATCATAAAAGGAATTTTGTTGATTCTTCCCCCATAAGAAATTCTTACATCCCTTTGTTATTGCATGGAGTGGTGTAGCTACTATTGAAAATGAAGCTATACATTTTTGCAAGTATTTTTCTTCCCCAAAAAATCTCTTAACTTATGTGCAATTTGTAGGAACTGGCCATTTCATGATGGACTCCATATTGGAGCGATATATATTGATCTCGCCTCCACCGATAACATACCCCGGATACACCAAATACTGCTAAGAAAAATCATATTTCATGATATTGGAAAAAATTTGGTGCTTCTTCAAGATCTCTAACACCTGAATAAGATGTGATATGTACTCCTCCCAAGTAGCACTATAAACTAATATATCATCCAAATATACAACAAAAAATGAATCTAGATAAGGGAATAAAATTTATAAAACATTATTCATTAGTCTCATAAATGTAGGTGTTGCATTGCATAAACTAAATGACATAACCAACCACTCATACAAACCTTGCCTTGTCTTGAAGGAAGTCTTACAAGTATCTTCTTCTTTGACTTGTACTTGGTGATATCCTAATTTCAACTATATCTTAGTGAAGTACTTGTCATGCTACAACTGGTCCAATTGATCATTGATCCTAGGAAAAGGGTACCAATTCTTCAGGGTAATATTGTTCAATTCACTGTAATAAATACACATTCTCCAAGTCCCATCCTTCTTGGGAACAATTATGATGGGTGACATACTTGTTCAAATCACACCCTTCTCCAACAACTACTACAATTGCGTCTTTACTTCATTTTCTTAAATAATGGAGTATCTATATAGCTCAATATTTGGAAAGAGGGAGTTTGTCTATAATTGGATTTAGTGATCCACTTCCCTCTTAGGTGGTATCCCTTTAGGCTCCTGGAATAATCCCCTATATTCCTTTAGAAACTCCTCCAATTCAATTTTTTTCTCCTTAGTACACCCTTCCAAGGATGTCTTTACTTTTAGTGACTCTTCACCATACTCAATTTACCTTAGGGAAATTAAAACATATTTATTGCTATAACTAATCAATTTCTTATCTTTATTATCACTAACCAATGAAATATTTTATTTTATTTTGTGCACATTGATGTTGAAGGATTTCCCATCCTTTATGAGGAGGTACTAGTTGTCTCTTCGCATCAAGATAAAATCCCTAATATACATGTAAGGGATTCCAAACAATGCTCCACATACATCCATTAGTACTACGTCCAATTCTACTTCATCTATAAAATCACCACTTACAACAAATTTAATCTTACACTCCTTTGTTACCTTAATATCTTCATCCTTGTTTTCCCAACCCATTGGATAGGGGATAGGATGATGGTGAACCTCCAATCCAATCTTGCTGACTAGATATATGGCTATGATATTAACATGTGAACCAGATTCGAACAAAGCATCTCTCTTGGTCTTATTGACCTAATTATTGATGTGGAAGAGCTTGTTCATATCCTTCTCTTCTTAGTGATGAAGGATGTTCAAATTCACCTCCTTCTACACATATGTGCATAAAATATTTCCATCCACATAAGAGCTACTTTCAATATAATTTCTCGAATCTATGGCTGATTTTTTTTTTCTTTTCATCCTTCTTGCGGTTCTTCAAGTTTAGCTATGGATGTAGTTTCTAGCACTTTTCCTTGTTGTGACCATCAATATTTCAATTGTTGAAATGGTTTCTAGGATCATTGCACTAATGTGTAGTGGTTTTCGTATTCTCATCCTTTCCACATTTCCACTTCTTCTTCCCCTCCTTGGAAGCTTCCTAGTGTTCTTTATGGTTGCAACCGATTGGTTGCCCTTTCCCATGGCCTATGTTTTCTAGATACTACACCTACACACATACCTAATCCATTGTCTTTTGCTTGAAGAGAATCACGTGCTTTCATAGATGACTATTTAAACCCTCTTGATACTTGAGGAGTACATCTGGGTTCTTGGGAGAGATACCAAACATGCCAAACATGTTTTTGAACTTAGTGGTGTACTCATATACACTCTAACCTTGCCTCTTCTTGAAGTAGTTCCACCTGATCCATTGGTCCTCTACATACCCAATCCATTGGTCCTCTACATACCCAATAGGGTAGAATTGGGACTTAATGAGGATTTTGATGTCCTACCACATAGTTATTGGAGGATCAACCTCTATACTAAGTGTTTTTGTATGGATTTCCCACCAAGTTAAAGCATGGCCCTCTAACTTTAGTATGGAAATTGATATAATTTTCTTCTCATCTATATTGTGAACACTAAAATAAACTTCTAGTTGATGAAACCAATGATTCATTTTTAATGCATCGATATCACCTTTGTATGGTTTTATGTCCACTTTTTCTTTCATATTGGATAGGGATTACGAAGGGTTCATGATACTGGAACTTGGATACTCTTTCTCAATTTATTTCCTCAACTCCTTTTATGGTTATTTGTTATCCCTTGGTTTCCCATCTAATCTGATCTTTAATTTTGAGTCTCCAGCTTCATTGAATGGTCCAAGCTGTAACATCCCGCTCTGGCGCACTTACCAAACTTATTCTTTGAGGACACTTGCTCGCAAGTGATCTGTATTTTTATAATGATAAAACTTTTTCCTTCATTATGATGCGTTAAGATATATGACAGGATGTTTTTACTACGTTGATGTAGACAGGTGCTGCTGACTCAGTTTCATTGAGTGTGCAGGGTTTCGGACCCTG
>SNQJ01S0001941.1:138490-155146 GCA_010110895.2 Picea sitchensis | reverse complement strand
CCCATTGATTTTGGAGGATGACTAAGAATATGCCAGCATCTTCAATGCATAGCCATCAGATTAGGGTTTAAGGTTAAATAAGGTTAAAAGATCATTAATTGTGCCCATTGTCAATAGTTGTACGCCTTTCGACATAATTATACATTTGACAGCTTTACCATTCAAGGAGTAACCGCAAAATGATTTCACTAATTAATTTGTTTAATGGGATTACAACTCCTAACACTCCCTTTTAATCTCGAGGATTGCATTATTAATAATGCCTAAACTTTGAGGTTGAAATTTAAAAACATCTCTCCCCAAATGTTTAGTGAAGATATCATCTAGCAAAGCTTTAGAACCACAAAATTTGAGAGAAATGTCACCATTTTTTACGAGTTCACGAATCAAGTGAAATCGAGTATCAATTTTTTTTCTTTTATGATGAAACACATTATTCTTCCTCAAGGAAATTGCATAGTTATTGTCACAAAAAATCGAAATAGGTTCTTTTGTCATATATCCAAAATCCATCAAAAGCCTTTTAAGCCAAACTCCATGACATGTTGTTGTTGTTGCCACTACATATTCCGCTTCTACAGAAGAGATAGAAACTATGGGTTGCTTCTTAGATGCCCATGAAATCAAATTCTTTCCAAAAAGAAAAGCATAGCACGAAGTACTTGTTCTGTCGTCAATACTGCCTGCATAATCACCATTGGTATAACTTGTAAGCATACTATCTGTTGAAGCTATGTACCACAAACCAAAAGTGGTTGTACCTACAATGTATCTTAAGATCCTCTTACCAACTTTCCAATGAGAATCCTTAGGAGATTCCATAAACCTGAAAATGAAACTTGTTTCATACGTTATGTCAGGTCGTGTAGGCGACATGCGTGCGAACTCTTTATCATTCTGGTTATCAAAATATTAGATGTTTAGAAATGTTTTACTTGCTTATTTACCTTCCAGAATACTTGGTTAAATCTTTTGGTTACCAAACTAATGATGGGACCCCTATTTACTTGCGATGGTACCCATCAGACATTTCAATGCCCGTTCCTCCCCTTGAGACCTATGGACAATTTGCTTGGCGACACCGATGAAAATAAAAAGAATCCGCGCCCAAATCTAAAAAAAATTAATATTCATGTATTTAATCTGCAATGTTTTAATTTCGTGGATTCACATTGCTTTATCTTCAATATTTAATTTCGTTGATTTATTTCATAACCCTATTTACTAATTTTCTTGATTTTCCCCTTGCAGGACTTAATCATTCTGAGGACATGGATTCATGAGATCACCCCACTCGAAAGGTATTCGAGTTCAAACTCTTGGTGTTAAAAATTAACCTCCTAGGTCTTGTTTATAGTGTTATAGGGTTTCACCCTAGGATACCATTAGCGTGATAGTTTTTCACAAGGGTTCCATGGATAACTCATTACTTGTATTTTTAATTCCTTAATGGAATAAACACATTTGAATAGGGAAGAAACCCTATATTGAATACAATTCCACTATTTAACAATTATGATAGCATATGTTATGTAGAATATTAAAACTATGTTAAGTGTTGAACCGTCTCTATAATATGTAGCATTTTATATACCCCTGAACTTTTTCTCAAGGGTTTTTTGTAATTTAGAAAGAACTGAAATTCTCTATGATTTTGATATAGATTGATAAATGGAAATTACTGGAAATCTCATGTGATTCAAGAAGTCTATAAAATATTTCTGTGTATGAGTACATTAGATGTTTATGCAACCCTGTGTATCTAAACATGCAACAATATATATACATATATGTATATCTTTTGTTCATTTCTAGAATTTTGTTTATCATTTACAAGAGTCCAATATTCCTTAAGTTGAATACATGTACGTATATATTTACATACGTGGTAAATTTTATAATTAACACAACAATAATTCTATTTTATTTAGCTTGAGTGCATATCCTATGTACATGTTTTTTTAGATAACTCAACTTCATTAATAGATAAAATTCACCATAGCTTTCTTAACTTTTCTCAATGAATAAAATCAAACTGTAAAAACTTATTCTACAATTCATTTCATTCTACCAATTATTAACGTACAAAACAATTCAACAAGGAAATAAGTAGATGTACATATCTGAACAAAGTGTTGGGACAACAAATGGAACAACCAAGTTCCACCCGACCATAGAACAAAACAACCAAACTACTTTCTCTTTTCACCCCCTAGCCTGACCATGAGTCCATAAGGGAGAACTCCAATGCTCATCTTTCGATATAGTCCTCTTTCAAATCAGAAATTCCCCTTGCCTCACATTCAGAATAGTGCTCACAACAACAAGTTATATCCCTTCTCCAACATACTCAGTAGTGTCCTGCCTCCTCCCATATGCTATATATCAAAAAACATCTTGTTCCTAGGTCTTTTTCCCCTTTGGGAATTTTCACAACTTTATAAATCCCTGATTTTCAGAGGATGCTAGTGGCCAAATTCCTCATTTTCCACTTGTAAAATTCATCCATGTGGTAGTTCAAGTCTATTCCCCATTCATGGAGTCATGGTTAGCTGATTTCAATATGGTTGTTCCATTTGTCCTTCCACAATTAATATAAAAAATATGTGTCTTTTACATGTATCATAGTCAAAGAGTTGGTTGGGAAAATCAATTTTTTTTCCAACAATCACAATAATTGATTACAATTAATCAAATTCCAAATTCAAAATTTCCATAAATGACAATAATTTTCCAAATACAATTTTTCCAAAAACGGAAATAAATTCCTAATTGTATACAGACTTTAATAATTAATTATATTTGGGGATATTACAAATAATATGATTGCAAATAGGGGGAGATAGATAAAAAAGGAGAATTGCCCTTTGCCATTGATTTTAAAGTGAGCGAGAGAGAGAAACATTGATGAGGAGAAATGGTCACAAGGGGAGTGAAGGTCACAAGAAATGGTCACATGAGGAGCATGAGTAGGAGCATGAGTGTTACCATGCCATCAATGTTGCCATCAATTCCAAAGGGGGATACTGTTGAAATATTGGTTTTCATTGATGTCAACCCTTGAAGAAGTTTGATAGCCCCAAAGGCATGGTTATGGGACCTTAAGTTGGTTGAGAATTATGTTCACGAAGGATGGTGTAAATTTAGGTAACTCACTCATTAATGGATATTCATTGTAGTTTGAGTTTTGGTGATAGGTGGTACACCACATCCTTCCTCATGGTTGAGGAGTTATGGACTTGTGATGTTAAAAGTCTGGAAGAATGGTCAAGAAATCCCTAGTTGGTTACAAGTCTTTAATGAAAGGGTAAATCAGTTGCAACAAGAAAGTATATAAGCCCCTAAGATTAAGGAAAGAGGTTACCCAACTAAATTATAAATACACCTCAAGGATTCATTCACAAGTACATTCACTCACTCATTCTATTTAACATCTTCTAGTGAACTAGTAATCTATTTTCCAAGTTAGCGACGAAGAAATATGAGGTAGTGACAAGAGAGGAGTGCAGGAGTTTAAGGGTTGCAGAGGACAACAATAATATCAGAGGAAACCCTAGTTTGGTTTCCCCTTGTGGGTTAAACCACTAGTGACCCGCGACGCACCCCCATGGGTTTCTTTGGGATTGTCATGCAAGGCCCCACATGATAGGATGTCTGAGTCCCGGGAGGAGAAGATAAGATTGTTGGAAATTATATTACCAGGTCCCTAAATATAAATGATAACTTACAGATCAACAATTCAGTGTTTCAGGTCATCTACAAAGGTACTGATATGTTTGTGTACTTCTTGTGAAGTTTATGCTTGTTTATGATGTGGTGAATGCTTGTGGAATACTTGGCATATTGATGAGGGTTCTTGGGTACATTATTGAGTAAGGTATTCTTTTATATGTATTTTAGCTTATGGCATGGTTTTTATGGTTCATATATTTGAGATGATTGTTCATTATTAAGGTATACACTTGATGTATGGTGGCATATGCATTAGGTAAATGCATTGATTCTTCATTGATGATATGATATAGGTCTATACTTGATTGATGCTATGGTATATGGTATGGGTTATATTCATGTTTGACATAGGGTACATGATTGAATACTTATCATTGATGTTGTAGTTGGTATATCTTATTGTTCATGATTGATGCATATATGTTGGTACACAGTTGATGCATGGTATGGTATAGATTTTTGTATATTAGGTTGATGTTACAGTTACAACTATATGTTGATGATACAAGGACAATGATAGATCAGATACAATGACAGGTTGACAGGTTATAGATTGATGTGACAGAGGAAGTGATAGTGAAAGTGGCAATGACATAGGTAGTGACAGTGGCAATGATTGTGGTAGTGATAGTTGGTCTACACTTATATTTCAATGCAACATGATGGGACAAGTTAAGGGGGTTGTATCCTCCTTCCTGTTGTGGTCGGAGAACACAGGGAATTGGATCTTCCTTCAGGTTGGAGCCTGCGAATCATGAGGTTGTATCCTCCTTCTGGTTAGAGACATATAATTCAAGGAGGTGTAACATCCTTCTGGTTGGATCCTCTAAATAAGGGGTCATATCCTCCTACCAATTATAGCTGGAGAATTGAGAAGTTGGTGCTTCCAATAAATGTAATACTTGATATATAAGACATCA
The DNA here is from genome assembly GCA_010110895.2 of Picea sitchensis. Classification (NCBI taxonomy): domain Eukaryota; kingdom Viridiplantae; phylum Streptophyta; class Pinopsida; order Pinales; family Pinaceae; genus Picea; species Picea sitchensis. The sequence goes on along the minus strand of SNQJ01S0001941.1, from coordinate 150,494 downwards.
TTATGTGTTTTTCTCCCATTTGGGTTTCCACGTAAATTCCGGTGTATTGAGTATTTGGTGTGATGATTATGTTTATTTTATCACGATACATTGATGATATAATTTTGAATTTTATATAATTTGGTTAAAAGTGATTAAAGTACTAATATTGATTCACCCCCCCTTTCAGTATTCCAATAGAAAATAAGAATGATATAAAAAAGACGATTAATGAAAATAAGGAAGAGATGAAAAGAAATATGGAACAAATGGAACAAAACATGGATGGAAAGTTGGAACATATGGAACAAAGGATTATAGAATCCTTAAATGGGAGGTTCCTTAAAATTGATAAGGGGTGTGAAGGGAATTGTGAAAATAAATGCAACACTCACGTTGAAAAAGTTTCCAATAATAAAAAATTTCAAGTGGGATTGAACTGCAATAATGGAATTACTTCTGTATCCGCTCCAAAGGGAGTGAACCTTCCCAAGGTCGAATTAATGAAGTTTGATGGAACAAAGCTATTTTCCTGTGTGATCCAAATACATAAATATTTTGAACTACCTAACATTATGGATGATAAGCAAAGGATTCACACATCAACTTTGAAATTTGAGAATAAAACATATCATTGGTATGGATGGGTAGTTCAAAGGAAGACACCTTCTTATCATTATAATTTGTGTTTATTTACAAGAGACTCACAAGAACAATATGGGAAAGTTTGGGAACATGACTGCTTCAATCAATTGAACAGAATCAAGAACTTAGGTGATATTGAATATTATAATTCATAATTTCAAGTATTGGCCACAAGGGTGGACAACATAATTGATGACAATTTGATGGAAGATTACATGGGTGAATTAAAAAAATACATTAAACACGAGATTTTCCTAAAACATCTCACAAATATTATCGACTTTATGCAATTTTCTAGTCATATTCAAGCCAAGAACAAATCTACACATAAGCTTATGATTGGAGCATGTGTAGGAAGAAAAGATCGTTTTTGGGTTCATAATACAACCATACCTCAAAAAAAAAGGTTGAACCCTCAACAAATGGATGAAGGAATATAAAATATACTATGTTTAAATTGTGACAACAAGTGTAGTAAGGGGTATAAATGTTGTGAGAAGAAATTATTCTACATATACTATGAAGAGGAACAAGATCAAGAATTAGATCCATTAGAATATCTAGATATAGAATATACTACTCCAATAATATATTTTCATGCATTGGCCAACATCAACACTCTATAAACCCTTAGGATACAATGATACATCAAAAAGAAAAAGGTAAGAGTGTTGATTGCTTTTGATAGTAACCATAACTTCATCAATTTCAAATTAGAAAAAAAAAAAAAAATCTTTGTATTTCCATAACTAGAGCTTCAAGTAATGATTGAAAATGGAGGTACCATAAATTGTTCTGGGAAGTTCCATAGTATTAATATCAATATGGGGGATTATTTTTTAGATAGTCCCATGTTTTCCATCCAAATGGGTGGTGATAATGTTGTATTAGGGGTCCAATGGTTACAGTCATTGGGAATGGTGTCCCTTAATTTTGAATATATTTTCATGAGATTTTCCTTAGAAGTTAAGGAAGTTGAGCTTAAAGGTATCCAAGGGAAACCCTATAAGGTGATAAGATCTAATAGAATAACAAAATTACTCAAAAATGGAAACCATGATGTAATTGCACAAATTTCCTCACAAGGTGTCCAAACATCTATATCCTCTACTCAATTGGATATCCAAATAGCTATCAGGAATAATTCCAAGATATTCGGGGAAATGACTAAGGATATTCCACCTACTCTAGATCATGATCATGCTATTCATTAGGCCTTAAATGTATCTATGTGCACATAAGAGTGATATTGAGCATATCATCCAAGAAATGTTAGAGGTCGACATCATTCAACCTAGTCAAAGTTATTTCTCTTCACTAGTGGCGATGATTACGGAAAAGGATGGTTCATTGAAGATGTGTCCATATTATCAACAAATCAAATATATGACCATCAAATATATTTTTCCTATTCGTGTCATTGATGAATTATTATATGAATTGCTTGGATAAATTTTCTTTACTAAGTTGGATGTTCATTCATGATAACATCAAATCAGAATGAGGTAGAAAAATATCCCTAAAATAGATTTTTGAACACATGAACGTCATTATGAGTTTTTCCTTATGCCATTTGGACTTACTAATGCACCTTCAACATTTCAAATCTTGATGAATTATATTTTCAAGCCCTTCCTTTGAAAATTTGTGTGAGTATTTTTTGATGATATACTAATCTACAAAAAATATTGGGAAGAACATGTACAACATGTTGACACAGTATTACAACTATTGGAAGTGAAAAAACTTTATGAAAAATCCTTCCAAGTGTTCCTTTTGGGTTCAATAAGTGGAATATTTGGGTCATATTGTATCTCATGAAGGTGTAAAATTGGACCCCAACAAAATCAAATTTATGAGGGAATGGATAGCTCCCAAAACCTTCAAGAGACTTAGAGGATTCTTAGGATTGACAGGATATTACTGCAATTTTTTTAATAACTATGGTCAAATAGAAACACATCTAAAAAAATTATTCAGAAAGGAATAACTTTATTAGACTCAATAAACAACCAAAGCTTTTTAAAAACTTGAGGATATGTGTATAACTCTTTTCATGGACACACCTGATTTCAAAAAAACATTTATTATGGAGTGTGATTCCTTAGGACCTGGAATTGGTGTAGTTTTAATGCAAGGAGGAAGGACCCTTTCCTTTGAAAGAAAAAAACTTAAAGGAAGAAACATAATCAAACCCACTTATGAAAAATAAATGTTGGCCATACTAAATGGAGTTAAGAAATGGATCCCTTGTACCTAATAGGAGGACACTTCAAAGTAAAAATAGATCATGATATTTTGAAGTAATTCTTGGAGAAACGACTATCTTTAGAAGATAAACAAAAATGGGTTACAAAGATGCTAGTTTATGAATTTGAAATTATCTACAAAAAATAAAAACACAATGTTGTTGCAGATTCCCTTTCAATGAAAGAAGAAGAAATGAGAGGGTCACTATGTGTTATTTCTACTCCTCAATCTGATCGGTTGGAAGAAGAAACGATAGAATGGAAGAAATATCAAGAGGTATGCAATATTATTCAAAAAATACAAGAGGACCCCAATTTACCAGATAATTTAGAATGAAAGAATGAATTTCTATGGTATCATTATCACTTATATTTATGTAAGAATTCCCAACTCAAAAAAACGTCCTTCTAGAATTGCACACTTCTCTTATTATAGAGGGATATTTAGGATTGCTGAAAACATACCACAAGATCAAGAAGGATTCTTTCTCGGAATGTCTTAAACTGATGTTTAAAACCTTGTGTCTGAATGTGTGGTCTGCCAATAGAACAAGGGAGAGACAATTAAGACATCGGGTCTCATACAACCATAAGTTACACCAATTCAACATTCAGAAGACGTTTCAATGGATTTTATTATAGCTTTACCCAAATTTGAAGGAAATACTTTCATCATGGTAGTAGTGGATGGATTGACAAATTATGTCCATTTTTTCTCTCTTTCTTGTCTTTCTAAAAAAATTATAGTAGTCACAACATTCATGCAAACCATTCAAAAGTTACATGGAGTCCCCAATATTATTTTAAGTCACAGAGGTGTAATTTTCACTAGAAACTTTTGGACTGAATTATTTTCTTTTTTGGGTTCTAAATTAGCTCACAAATCATCTTACCATCCTCAATCTTATGGAAAAACTGGGAGTGTGAATAAATGTATAGAATGATATTTTTGTTTCTTTGCATCTGATAAATAGACACAATGGGTCAAGTGGTAAAAAACATCCTTCCGTACTCCATAATAAATGTACCCATTTCTATCACTTTATCGATATAATATTCCATGAATCGCATCACCCTATAAATGGACTACAAAGTTTCAATCTATGGAGGACTACAAAGGGAAACAACAAGAGGTTCTCAAACTATTGAAGGATAACTTGGTTATTGCACAAAATGGGATGAAGCAACAAGTCAATCAACATCAAAGTGAAAGGGAATTTGAAGTGGGGTATTGGATATTTCTTAGGATACAACCATATAAACATATGTCCCTCAAGAAACAAACGAAGGAAATAAACTAACACCCAAATATTTTGTTTTATATAATATTTTGAAAAGGATTAGAAGTATCGATTACAAATTGGAGTTGTTTCCGTATTCATGTGAACATATAGTCTTCCATGTTTCTTTCTTAAAAAAGGTAATCAAAAAAAAGGTCCCAGTCTAAAGTATTTCACCATTGATTAATGAAGAAGGGAAAATCATACTAGAACTAGAAACAATCCTTTAAACAAGGATTGTGTAGCTAAGAAATTGAGTAATTAATGAGTACCTTGTCAAATGGAAGAACCTACCCATGGAAGAGACAACACGATAAGATGCGTTCTTCACGAAAAAACACCCGTGGTTAGTCAATTGTTGAGTAAAACACTTGTTTGAAGGGGAGGGGCATGGTAAACCATAGACAAATCCCCATGTTATGTATAAACCCCCTTATTAAGCCCTAGATATTGAATTATTACATTTCTAGTGTTATATTTGTATGTAGGCTAGAATCCTTCATTTCAACCTTTCATTATAATTGTACCCTTTATCTCCTATATATATACCAAGGAGAACTAGTCTTAGGATCATATTATCTTGTCTCCTGAATTGGATATATTGTAAAAGGAGGTTTTGACTTCAAAGTGGATTGTATTCATTGAATTTTTATCATTCTCGAGGGGTTTGATCATAACATAAACCTTTAATAGAGAAAACCAATATTCCTTGAGTGAATCCCTCTCTCTTGTTATCTATTCATTCATAGAATAAAGAGTTACATGAATAACCTTGGTCCACACCTAAGACACAACTTTCATCATAGTCTCTTTCATTTACATAAGAAAAACCCTGCAACCAATTCGATTTACATCTACATGACCATTACATATCTCTCTTTTGAGAGTTTTAAATCACTAAGAGAAACAATAACCTTTTACAGTGTTACAACACACCATATTTATAAGATTTAGTGCATGAAAAACCCTAATTCATGGCCCACAAAAATGGTTATAGGTTCATGAAAATGATTGGTTGCAATCCTGTGAATCTTAGGATTCTATTATAGTCGACTATGCATCCAATCTCCATTCGGCTCTTCCAGTCGACTACCAGACGACCATATTTCAACCTCCTATCGAGCTCTAGTTGTCTCGTTTTGTCAACCCGACCTATTACTTAACTAGACCATCAACTTGACTTATCATTCGAGTCAAACATTTACCTAGTTGATCCACCTTGTCTAGCTAGTCAATCTAACATTGTTTTTGTTGCAAAGAATATAACAACTCAACAAATATGCCCCATCATAGGGCATGGAGAATGATATCTAAAAAAAAATTTGGCCTTAATGTACCAATCCCACTTAATTTATATGGATATGTATTTAGTAGAATGCATTCAAGCCTCAAGCAGGATGGGATTATGAAGCCCTCCATTATAAATCTCAAGTATCTGATTGGCATTGAGACATATGACACAAGTAAATAACCTTTGTTGTTAGAGTGTGTAGTCTTAAACACTTCCTATTTGTTGTATTTTTGTGAGATAGATCATGTAGTCATTTCTCCACATATTATCATATTAGCTTGTGAGTTCCATAAAAAAATTGTTTAAGGTGTAGAAATAGTTAAATTTTCTCTTTGATTTCCACCATTGGTTCCATTGAAATGGTTGATTGTGAAGGAAGTAGATATCTAGGGGTACCATCTTATTCAATGGAACTTTTTGTAGGATAAAATATTGTTCTAGTTGTGCCAAGCAAGTCTTCACACTAGTGCCATAAAAGTTATTAATACTGTCTTGGGAAAGAAGTAATGTTTCATCCCAAGTGAATCAATTGAAATAGAAAAAGAATTTGAGATTGGATTAGATCCTGAACATGGAGAGAAACCTAATCCTTGGATGCATTTCAAGATATAGAAGATGCCACCTATTTTTCTGGGTAGTTTCATGAGAGGCTAGATCTTATCTTCCAAGGTATTGATCTAATGGGTGAGTGATATCTTAGTATTCTTACCAAATTAATTGCATTCTTCTTGGATGACATCCTCGACCTTGCAAAATTTTGGAGGAAACACCATCCTTTAGGACTATCTCAATCATGTATGTCTCATGTTGTCCATAGAAAAAGAATAATTGTGTGGCCACTGGAATAAAAGGATACATACAAATGAATGGAAGGAATGTTATGTCTAGTGTTTTGTATATTTTAGGGTATAAACTAGAGATTGTTGATTTTAGGGTCGAGATTAGGAGAAAAAGGAGTTATCACATTAAAATTGGGGAAATGTGCCAAAAATTTGAGAAAACAAAATATGTCCCTAAATTCCACTCAAGGGATACTCACATGATTATGACGGAGATATTTGAAGACAAAATTAAGCCAAATGAATGATCTATGTGGAAGGGTTGAAATTCTATTCGAAATTGATGATATGAAAAATTAACAAGATATGAATGTATCTAATATCAAGAAATAACAACTTATTTTACTACCAAATAATAACAAGTAATGAGATTCTATATTACTGAACAACCTCTAAGACCACTTCTAAAGTAAGATTTCCTCCATACATATGATGTCTTAATTAAAGATAAGTAACCTCCGTACATATGATGTCTTAATTAAAGAGAAGTAACGAAAGAAAAAAAATAATGAATGCATAACAATTATTATAGTTCTTTAATAACATTACACAGAGAAAAGGGAAGTCCATTCTACATCCCAATATTGATTTCAACATAGATAGGCTCAATATATGCCTCAAAATCCCTCTTTTATGTTTTATCTCAAAATTTGTGAATTAGAACATAAGTACGAAGAACCTTACCTTTTACGCAAAAACTATTTTCTTAATTAGAACATATTCTTTTTACTCAAAAATCCTGCAAACTTTCCTCCGTATATATTCTTCCAACATTTAAAATGTCATACAATGCTCTTTCACGAAATCAAGACCACAGAGACCCAGACACTAACCAAGAATAGCCTCCTAGATAAGTGCATAGTACTCTATTGTACTTATATTCATTGAGTGATGAAAATGACTGGATATAACCTTTATTTACACTCTAAAAGACCTAAACGACATGTCTTATCAATAAACCCTTTCAAAATTACTCTTAGGAATAACAAATACAATTACACTTCAAAATAACTTCTGAAATTACATAAAATATCAACACTCCCTCTTAATGTGGAAGGTATTCTATGGAGAACATAATCTAACACTGTCGCCATCCACACGAGCTCATGACCATTGAATTTCGGACACACAAATTCATACATCACAGGAAATCCATAGTGACTTCACAACATGCATCTAGGGCCGGTGGATATCTCTCTAATAGCTACAACATGTAATCATGAAACTATCCACTTTCTCGCAGAAAACTCGTATATCTTTATGCATGACATCTAGTACCCTACGATAACATTTGTACCTCATCTCTTCAGCATGCATCTAGGGATGGTGGGTAGCTCTCCAATAGATAAAACATGCCATCATGACATCCACTACCATGTGATAACATCTGAAGACATCACTTCCTATGAATAGGGACTACACCAAGCTTGTCCCTGAAGTACTCGAACTTCATCCTTGACAATGGATTTATTAGCACATCCACAACTTGCTCATTGATAGCCACATATTGGAGCCTCACTGCTCCCTTCTGCAATAAAGTGATACCTAATTTTGATATGCTTCGAATTATCATGAAACACGAGGTTCTTTCACAACTTAACACAACTCTGATTATCGCACAAGATAAAGGTCGCCTCCATTGCAATATCAAATAATCTAGTCAACAATTTTCAAAGCCATACTGCTTTGACTTGTTGCACATGCTGCCACATTCCCTGCCTCATTTGTACTTAGTGTTACACATGACTTCTTCTTATTGATCCATGAAATCATACCAGATCCCAAAGTGAGGCAACATCCTAACGTACTTTTTTGGTTTGCAACATTACTAGCCCAATCTAAATCCGAACGAGCCCATAATCCAATGTATCTTTAAGGTACCTCGTCACATTTTTTACTACAATCACGTGAACACATATGGGTTCAACCATGTACTGACCTAGGGTTCTCACAATAAAAGATATATGTGGTCGTGTATTCGTCAAATACATCAACGAGCCCACCATCTTTCTATATAACGTAGCTTCCACACACTCTGAAGTTCTATCCTACAACAACTTCAGATTTAATACCATAGGTGTAGCCATTGCCTTGCAATCTAATATATTGAACCTCTTTAGGATTTCCAGTGCATACTTCCCTTGACCTAGGAAGATTTAATGAATATTTTTCTATACCTACAGTCCGAAGTAAAAGTGCATTAGACCGAGATCCTTCATATTGAACTCATAGGCTAATTCCCTCTGAATCTTGATTGTCTAGTCTGCCTCACTCTCCATCTGTGACTCTGTCATGGTATTTCCATTTTCCAAAACACACAACATCATGGTAACCAACACATCAACACATTGACACAAGATTCATGTGATCTCAATTACAGAGGGTTTTTCAATGCTTCTTATGTACATCTCAATCACTCCTCACCAAATACTCATTTTGATCTTGATCTTCTTCTCTATTAAGTTCTCCACCTAAGCCACAAACTTATGTACATCTCAATCACTCCTCACCAAATACTCGTTTTGATCTTGATCTTCTTCTCTATTAAGTTCTCTACCTAAGCCACGAACTCTTAGAATATGTTGAAAGCTTCATCCTTGGTCTTCATGAAGAAAATCCATGAATGTCACATAGTATAAGAATCTTGGTAAATTGTCATGTGCCTAAAAGCAACACAATCTACTAACTAGGTATCCATGGTAACTTGCTTAGAAAAAGAGCAAGAACATCTCCATGGAACAAGCATTTATATGATAACGTGCCAAAAAAAAGAAGAAGAGAAAAACAGGAATATTTCTCATTCTAAAGTTTGTTGCAGTGATCCTTGCAAACACATTTCTTATTCATGATACATATAAGGTGGCGACTTTGGGATAGTATTTATCAATAACCCTGTACATGATGAAGCTTCCATTCACACAGGGGTTGTTTTTCTATAAGAAATTCTCTATCCCAGAACTCATACAAGTGTTTATGCTCCGCTCTTCCTCTTTCAAACACTTTTGGGAGCACCCAAATGAGGAACAGAAGTAGAATGCCTGCATCCCTCCTTAACTCACCACTCCCATCTACAATTCCTATTTATGTTCATTCCCTCTCCAAGAATACTGGTAGGTTGATCTGGTAAACCTCCGGCATATATAGTTTCTAGAACCACTCGCCTCGGCCCAAAAATAACATACACGGGTTAAAAGCTGCATTTCCACAAGAAACTGCCTTGTTTCAAACTGACAATAAAATGATGCCTCTTGTTTCTCCAATGTTCACTGATCATCATACACAGAATGACATATCGAAGTATCAACAATAATAAACGGCAGGCCAACACTGTTGACAACGCTTGAAAATTATTTTCGTTGTGATAGGTCTTCACCCTTTTAGGCGAGGGATCACAATTATCATGCAGTCGGTTCAAACTTGGTTGACTTTCACATCGCATTTCCCCGCGTAGCTTTCTTTACTACTCAACCATTGATCTACTCAGCAAATCAGATGCTGCTATCATTCATAACATCCATGAAATCGATAGTTTCGCTCCAGCCAATTGACCGTATTCAATCGACTACCAATGCTTCTTCATATAACTCCAATGTAATTTGGCTCTCAATATTGTCAACACCATTCGACTGAACATGGTGTACAACCATCCAATTCTCATACTCATATGCAATTAGTTTCAGAAAAATTGATTCCTTTCTTACTGTGTCAACTGCAAATATTCATAAAATGCAAGATTTTCTCCACGGTGCACAAGTGATTGTCTCCACAATCGGACACTCTAGTCGATTACTCTTCCATTTATTCAGTCGTTTGTTGCTCCAAGTCAACATCTCTTCCCAGTGGTGGGCTTCTTCAGGTCGACGACTGCTCAATCTTTGTCATCACACTCCATCGACCAAGACTCCTCCACGGTCGATTTCTTTTAATGTAGTTAGTACAATCGAACTATCAACTTTGGTAGAATGTTGGGACCATCCATACCTGATCAGTGAATTCAAGTTGTTCATCTGTAGTAAGCTGCTGAACAGGATTTCTCGAGTCCCGACCAATGGAAATAACTTGACGTCATCTGGCTCAACTACCGCGGGCCCATTATCGTGCTCATTATCATTTCAAATGGAAACAATAGTTTGAGAGGTGGGATATAGTCCTTCCTAGGTTCGATGGGTGGCTCCTTCGAGATGGTGAGTCTTCCCATTAAAAAACAGTGGGTTTTCTCAGCTATAGTTACTGTGCGCAGACATATCTCTCTTCTTTCTTGGCCCTCCTGTGAGGGAGTGAAGCCGAGCCCAACTCTGATATTATGTTGGTTTTTTTATATATATCACAACTGGAAGATAGATATCCACATAACAATAAAAGATACTTAGACATTAACCAAGAATAGTTTCCTAGATAAATGCTTATTACTTTCTTGTAGTTATTTCTTGTAGTTATATTCAATAAGTGAATAAGTGATAAAAATGACTAGATATAATTTTTATTTATATTTAAAAAACCTAAAAAAAAGTGATCAAAATGACTAGATATAATTTCTATTTATATTCTAAAAAAACCTAAAAAAACATGAATTATCAGTAAACCCTTTCATAATTACATTTAAAAATAACCAATACAATTATACTTGGAAATAACTTCCAAAATTAGATAAAATCTCAACAGCCTTGAGTTAATTCTACTACTCCACCACTATTTCTAGTTAGAACCAGTAATGTACATGGTGTTTAAAAAAAATAAAGTTAGAAATTTTGGATGAGTAAATAAAATTTGAATTCATGTTATTTATTTATAAAATTTTGTTTTTAATTTTTGAATTCAATAATGTATGTTTTTATAGTAATCACGTTAATATTGTTTAAGATTTGTTTTTTATAAAAGAATTATATTATTAATTTTTTTAAATATGTAAAAAATATTTATACTAAAATTTTATTTTTAATTTTTTAGATTAAAAAAATTATATTATTATTTTTTAAATATGCAAAGAATATTTTTAATAAAATTTTATTTTTAATTTTTAATATCAAAACATTATAAATTTGGTTTTTAACTTTTAAATTAAAAAAATATATATTATTATTATTATTTAAATATGCAAAGAATATTTATAATAAAATTTTGTTTTTAATTTTTAAAATCAAAACATTATCATTATCATGTAAGTTATAATCATTTAAATTTTTTTATAAAAACATTATATTAAATTCCATTTTGTTATATATAAAGAATGTCTATACTCTTTTAGAACTAAATGAGCAATTCATTTATAAAAATTGAGATGAAAAAAAGGTAATAGAATACAATTCAATGTTTCTATATTTCATTATCTAAAAGAGTCTAAAATTTTAAACTGATTATTTGAAGGATTCTTCACAAACTTCATTGAAATCCTTATAGCGTATTACGTGTTGCAAGTGTAGAAGGTCATTGAGTTATTTTTTTTTAAATATATATATTTTTAGGGTAAAACTATTATAGTGTATGTTAAATATTATTCAATATAATACATTAATTAAAAGTATAATGTAAGTGTTTTTAATGATTAAAAACATGTATTTTATTTATAGAAATTATAAGTTTTCATTCACAAAACAATAAAGGATGTATATTTTTATAAACTAAGTAATTAAATTGTTTTTGTTTAAAAAAAGAAATAATTTTAAAATTAGATTATTAATATTATCTTGAAATATTTTCTAATATAGAAAAAAAAAAAAAAAA
>SNQJ01S0001941.1:88513-101053 GCA_010110895.2 Picea sitchensis | reverse complement strand
TGAAGGTTAGAATGGCCATCTACAATCTGAAGGGGAAGGCCAGCATTTGGTGGTAGGACCTAAAATTGGCCAAGGGCCTAAAGGAGAAATAGTTGGAATGGTCTGAATTTAAGAAGTATTTCAAGAAACAATACCTTTCTGAAATCTATTATGAAAGGAAGACAAAAGAATTTTACGAGTTATGACTCTGACAGATGACGATGGAGGACCTTATAAATAAATTTTTGAAACTACTAAGGTTCATACTGTACATCCGGGAGGATATGGTAAAAATCCATCAATTCTTAAGTTGTTTACCACAGGCCTACTGAGACATAATTGAGTTTGACAACCCCAAATCCTTGAGTGAGGTATTCAGGAAAGCACGAATGTGCTATGACCAGTATAAACAGCGGGTAGAGTTTCCCAAGACTTGGAAGGATAAGAAGCAAGATCGAATGAACCAGGGGATGAAGGGATACCAGCCAACTCCTTATCGGAATGCAGCAAAAAGTTTCCCAGGGAAGGATTTTCACTCCAATCATCCGAATACACAAGGTAGCGGTAAACCGGTAAACCTGGGAATGAAGAAGTTTGGGGACAACTCTCGTGAACCATTAAAGTGTTGGGAGTGTGGAGAGCCTCATCTAAGGAGGAACTGTCCACGTTTAATTGCAACAAACATAACTGTTGTTCACAATTTGCAGGAAGCCTCGACAGTGGGAGATGTGGGCAGAAGTCTGCATCGAATAAATGCAGCCATAGATGGTTGACAAGTTGACCACCAGTCCTCAATGGTAGAAATCGAAGGTAAAATCATTGACACTCGAATTTATTTTTTAATTGACCCTGGAGCTATGTTAAGTTATATTACTCCCGATGTAGTAGAGTCGAATAAACTTAAGAAACTGAAGCATGTAAAATCATGGCTTGTACAACTAGCAACAGGTACTAAAAGGAAAGTAGTTGACTTTATTTCTGATCTTGAGTTCAGCTTAGATGGTCAAAAGATAAGGACCAATTTGAGCATCCTACCACTGGGATCTTATGAAATGATTATCGGGATGGATTGGTTGGAACAACACAAAGCAATACTACACTGTTATACAAAGATACTTAGCTATAAAGATAATTTTGGCACTGTTAGAATAGCTCAAGGCATACCAAAACCTGTATCAGTCAGACAAGTTTCAGCGATGCAACTCAAGAAATGTATTAAAAAGGGATGTCAATTTTACGCCATCCAAGTGATGAATCTATTAGAAAAATAAGATAAGCCCAAGTTAGAAGATTTTGATGTCCTGTGTGAATTCAAGGACATGTTTTTGGATGAGATACCAAAATTACCTCCTAGAAGGGAAATAGATTTCTCCATAGACTTACTACCCGGATCAACCCCTATCTCAAAGGCACCCTACCGAATGAGTCTACCAGAATTGACAGAATTAAAAATACAATTACAAGAATTGTTGGACAAAGAGTATATCGGACCAAGTGTCTTGCCATGGGGAGCACCAGTCCTCTTTGTGAAAAAGAAAGATGGTACTCTAAGACTATGTATTGATTATAAACAACTAAACAAAATGACTATTAAGAAAAAATACCCCTTACAAAGGATAAATAATCTATTCGATCAAGTTGGTGGGGCCAAGATCTTTTCAAAAATGGATTTATGATAAATGACGAGGACATAAACAAAATAGATTTTCGAACAAGATACAAACACTACAAGTTTGTAGTCATACCTTTCGGACTCACTAACACACCAACCACATTTATTTGCTTGATGAAAAACATTTTCAGTCGATACTTAGACAAGTTCGTAGTAGTATTTATCAACAATATTCCGGTCTATTCTAAAACAGAGGAGGAACATGATGAACACTTAAAAATAGTTTTGCAAACATTAAGTAAACAAAAACTATACACAAAATTCGACAAATGTGACTTTTATCAAAAAGAAATACAATATTTAGGACATGTCATTTCCTCAGAAGGTATTGCCATAGACCCAGAAAAGATAAAATCCACTGTGGAATGGTCAGTACCTAAGGATGTGGCAGATATCTGGTCATTCATGGGAATCACCGGATATTATCACAGATTTATAGAAGGGTTTTCCAAGATAGCCTACCCTATCACGTCATTACAAAAGAAAGGGACCAAGTTCAACCGGTCGCAAAAGTGTCAAGACAGTTTTAACAAGCTAAAATAATTATTGACATCGGCACCCATTTTGAAGGTAGCAGACCCAGATAAAGACATCACAGTATGTGTTGATGAAAGTAAAGAGGGACTATGTGGTGTTCTAACTCAGGAAGGGAACGTGATATGTTACAAGTCCTGGAAATTAAAAGAACACGAGCGAAATTCTGTCACTCATGACTTAGAGTTGGCAATAGTAATACATGCCTTAAAAATGTGGCAACACTATATAATGGGCAAAAAATTCCTACTATTGATGGATAATAGCGGGGTGAAATATCTGTTTAACCAACCAGACCTTAATGCAAGACAAGAAAGGTGGCTAGCCTTCTTGAGCGAATTCGACTTCGAGGTCAGACATATCAAGGGTAAGGAAAATATAGTAGCAGACGCTTTAAGCAGAAGAGTCCATGGGTTATTTGAGATAAATATTAGTAGGGCAGAAAGCGATCTGGAACAAAGAATAAGGACGACAAGTATTAACGACGAAAATTACACTAAGGTGATGGAAGAATTTCAAAACAGTATCGCAAACTCAGATAAACCAGATCTAAGTATCGAAAAGAATGGACTATTATGATTTAAAAACAGACTTTACATACCAGATTCAACAGAGTTAAAATTAATTGTTTTAGATGAAGTGCATAAGAAACCGTATCCTGGCCATCCAGGTTACCTGAAAACAATAACAACACTCAGAAAACTATTTTACTGGCCTAATATGAAGGGAAAAACAATAGAGTATTTGGCTATGTGCCAAGATTGTTAGTAGGTTAAGGCCGAGCACCAGCACCCAGTCGGCCTATTATAGCCATTACCAGTACCAGAATGGAAATGGGAGACTATATCACTAGACTTTATAATAGTTTTGCCTAAAACTCAAAAACAAAATGATTCTATCATGGTTGTAATCGATAAACTCAGTAAGTCTGCACACTTTATTTGTGTAAAGTCTACTTTTAAAGCTATAAACATTGCTGAAATATTCATGAAGAAATTTTTAGACTGCATTGTATTCCTAAAATGGTGGTTTCAGATAGAGACGTAAAATTTGCATCCACTTTTTGGAAGGAATTGTTTGCATGACTAAACATTAACTTGAACTTCATTACAAGCTATCATCCGCAAATGGATGGACATACCAAAAGGACAAACCAGATCATAGAGGATATGCTTCCCATGTACGTAAGAACAAAACCAAGCAAGTGGGAAGACTACCTGCACTTGGTAGAATTTTCATATAACAATGGATACCAATCTTCAGCTAAGTTGAGCCCTTTAGAAATATTGTATGGCAGAAAGTGTACAACTCCAATTAACTGGGATAACTCGGCTGACAGACCCATGGTTGAACCGGAGATGCTCCAAGAAATGGAGAACATGGTAAGAAAGGTACAACAGAACTTGAAAGAAGCACAGGACAGACAAAAGAGTTATGCAAATCAGAAAAGGAGACACTTGGAATTTCAAGTGGGAGATCATGTTTACTTGAAGGTCAAATCCTGAAAAATCTCGTTGAAGTTAGGGAATTGTGCCAAGCTAGCACCCAGGTTTTGTGGGTCGTTCGAGATACTAGCTTGAATTGGACCCATAGCATATCAACTTGCACTTCCAGCTAATCTAAGAATTCATAATGTATTTCATGTTTCTTTGTTGAAAAAGTATATTCATGACCCTAATCATATGATTGATTGGAACTTGGTGCAGGTGGAACCCGAAGGAAAGTTCCAGGTGGAATCCCTGCGCATTCTAGATCGGAGAGAAATAACACTTCGGAACAGAGCCATCGCTCAGGTAAAGGTGCAATGGAAGCACTTTAGTCCTGAGGAGGCCACTTAGGAGTTGGAGGGATATTTGCAGAAATCCCATCCAAACCTGTTCCAAGAAAGAAACGCACACTGAGGATAGTGTTTTACTGAAAGGGGAAAGGATGTGATAACCCCAAAAATAAAATATTTTTGAAATTTAAATTTATTGGAATTTTTTTTTTTTTTAGTAAATTCGAATTTGAAATTTTTTTTCCATTTATGGCAACTCCAAATTTAGAATTTAATAATTGTAATTAATTAACATGAATGTTGGGCAGATTCCTGATTTGACCCAACTAACTATTTGACTATGACACTTGTATGAAAACATAATATTTTATATTGATTGCAGGAGGACAAATGGAACAACCATGTTGAATTTAGCTAACCATGACTCCATCAGTGGGGAACATGTTGGAACTACCCCTAGGTTGATTGTTACAAGTGGAAAATCAGTGATTTGGCCATTGGTAACCCCTGAAAATTAGGGATTTAGAAAGCTGCGAAAAGCCCGAAGGGAGGGATAAAGACCTCGGTAAAATTGATAAATAGCATATGTGAGGAGGCAGGATGCTACCAAGTATGCGGAGAACAGAGACCATGGATTTTTACTTGTTGTTATGAGCACTACTGAGTAAGTGTGAGGCAAGAGGATAATTGTTGGAGTTGTGGACATTGTCGAGGAGGAGTCTTCCAAGTTCTCCCTCATGGATTCATGGTCAGGCTAGGGGGTGAATCGGGCAAGTAATTTGGTTTGCTATTCTAAGGTTGGGAGGAACATGGTTGTTCCCTTTGTCTTCCCAAAAAACTGGTTCATATATGTTGATCTATTCCTTCTCTGTTTTAAATAATCGTTTATACTGTTGATATGTATATGTTAATTTTGTATTGAAGTACTTCCATGGGAGAAATATGTCGTTTCATAATCCATTTCTGTAATAGGAAAAATTTGTTGGTTTGTAATCATTTCACCGCTTTATGATGGAAAATCGGTCACCGTATTGACCCTTCAAGACATGAGGGTTCACTGTCAAGCGGTGGTCGCCTTAGACTTTGCAGGCCACCAAATACCTTCACCACCCTAATTTAATTTTTCCTAAGGTCGAAGGGGCAAGTTTTGTTCCTATAAATACTTGAATCATATTGTAATATGGACACAGAGGGTGAGATAGCTTGAAAGAATTTCTTGATTTGAATTGGTTATTCCCTGTTTGGAGGTTTGTTCTGCGATCATGATTTTCTTTTATTGAGTTGTAAACTCATTTTATTTCTTGATAAATTCATTTTTTTGAGCAAACATAGTAATTATTTGTTTTTACCAATTACGAACCCGGTCATTTATTTATTCTGAGTTTATTTGTTGGAGCGTGTGATTTAAAAAAAAATATTAAATACAAAATTGGTATTTCGGCATTCGGGACTTGCTTGTTACATATGTGCAGAGTTCCTTTGCTTTACCAAACACCGAAACCCAAAATTGTTGGGCCCACACCCTAATCTCATTTTGCAATTCGGCTTTTCTTGTTTCATTTTGTTTCTGCGTCAGGTGTTCGTAAACCCCGAAATCTCGAACCCCGAAACCATGAAGTGTTGGTCCTACATTCCTTTCACATTTTTGCAATTTGAGAGTTATTGTGTGTTGGTGTTTGGCATTTGTAATCGTAAAATCTCGAACCCTGAAACCCCGAAGTGTTGGGCCCACAGTCTTTCCGCATTTCACAATTCAGCAAACAACGTGGCCTTTTGTTTTTGTGTTTGGCATTTGTAATCGCCGAAACCCGATTGACCTCTATTTTTTCACAAAACTGTAGGAACAGAATAGGAATTGTCTGTTATAGGAACAACGCTAATACTATAATGAATGGACTGATAAAAAAAATGATGGAGGATCTTCATCCGTGATATAGGTAGAATAGAAATAACAGATTATATTACAAGCCATTGTGTATAGGACAAGAACATAAATTATTGTATATGAAAGTGTTAAACCAATCAAGCAGATTGCAATACAAACTTTTCTAAGAATTCTGCTTGCCATGAGATCTTACACCTTTAAGTATTTGAAATCATTTAGTTAGACTGTTGTTTAATGGGATAAATCATAGAGAAAAAAAGGGATCCTTTGAGTTAACTATGCTTTGATGGGTAAATGAATGGTGCGTTTGAATGAGACCAGGGTTAGGTAGTTATACTTGTGTGTTTATAATTTTGTAGTTAAAGTTGCAGGACAATAACACTTAACTAAGTTTTTCGTTTACGTACATATTAGACCAAAATCAATATGAAATTATACCTATGACAGTGAATCGTATATATATAGAGAGAGAGATATAGGTACATACATAGTTATAGGTGGAAATAAGTACAGATGTTAAGAGAATTCCCTACAGTAAGAATAACTATTCATTTTTTTCCACCCCAAAATATTTTGCAGCTCTTAAACTATAACCTTATTCTAAACCATGTGACTCAGTGAGATTTATGTCACCACGATGTTGATCTTGGGTTTAGCATACAGTTTGTGCTTCCTTAAAGTTTGCAGAACTATCCTTAAGTGTTCTTCATGTTCTTCTTATGTTTTAGAATATACTAGAATGTCGTCAATAAATACCAACACGAACTTGTCCAAGTACTGACTGAAAATATTGTTCATTAAACACATAAATGTGGTTGGCACGTTAGTGAATCTGAAAGGTATAACAACAAATTCGTAATGTCCATATCTCGTTCTAAAATATGTTTTACTTATGTACTAATCTTTTATCCTAACCTGGTGATAACCAGATTGTAAATCCAATTTCGATAAAATATTTGCCCCACCTACTTGATCGAACAGATCATTTATCCTAGGTAAGGGGTACTTGTTCTTAATAGTCATTTTGTTTGATTGTCTGTAATCGATGCATAATCGCAGAGTTCCATATTTCTTTTTCACAAAGAGGACTAGTGCTCCCCATGGTGAAACACTCGGTCTGATATATTCTTTATCCAATAATTGTCGTAGTTGAATTTTTAGTTATGTTAATTCCGACAAACTCATTCGATAAGGTGCTTTCAAGATAGGGATTGAACCAGGGAGTAGGTCGATAGAAAAATCTATTTCCCTTCGTGGGGGTAATTCAAGTATCTCATCAATAAACACATCTCTGAAATCGTGCAAAACATAAAAATCCTCCAAGTTGGGTTTATTTTATTTTCTAACAGGTTTGTTACTTGGATGGCATAAACTTGACAACCCTTTCTCATGCATTTCTTGAATTCCATTGCTGAAATTTGTCTAACTGAGACTAGTTTTTGTATACCTTGAATTGTCCTAGCAGTGTCATTTTCATCTTTATACTTAAGTGATTTTTCATAACAATCTAGCATTGATTTATGACTTTCTAACCAATCCATTCCGATAATTACATAATAAGACCCTAACGGTCGAATGTTTAAATTTGTCTTTATGTTTTGACCACCTAAAATGAACTCATAATAAAAAATAAAGTCGATCACTTTTCTTTTCGTTAATGTTGCTAGTTGTACCAGCCAAGATTTTGCATGTCTTGCTTTCTTAAGTTTATTTGACTCCACTATACCAGGAGTGATATAAATTAATGTGGTTCCAGGATCAATTAAAACATAAATACGAGTGTTATTGATTTTACCTTCAATTTTCACCACATAGGACTGGTGGTCAGCTTGTCGGCCATCCACGGTTGCATTGATCCGATGTAAGATTCTGCCTACATCCCCTACTGTAAAGGATTCCTGTAAATTGTGAACATTAGTTCTGGTTGTTGAAATCAAACATGGGTAGTTCCTCCTTAGATGAGGTTCTCCACATTCCCATCATTTTAACGGTTCATGGTGGTTGTCCCCAAACTTCTTTGTTCCCAGATTTACCGGTTTACCACCTCCTTGAGTGTTTGGATTGTTGGAGTGAAAATATTTCCTTGGAAATATTTTTGTTGCATTCCGATAAGGAGCTGGCTAGTATCCCTTCTTCCATTGGTTCATTCGGTCTTGTTTCTTGTCTTTCCAAGCCTTGGGAAATTCAGACTGCTATTTGTACTAGTCGTAACACATTCAGGCTTTCCTGAAAACTTCACTCAAGGACTTGGGATTATCAAATTCGATTATGTCCTTGTAGGACTATGGTAAATAGCTTAGGAACCGCTAGATTTTCACTTTATCCTCCCAGATATAAGGTACGAACCTTAGTAATTCCAGGAATTTGTTTATGATATCTTCCATAGCCATTTGACCAAGTCATAGTTCATAAAATTCTTTGGTTTTTCTTTCATAGTAACTTTCAGATAGGTATTGTTTCTTAAAGTATTTCTTAAAGTCTAACCATTCCATCTATTTCTCCTTTAGGCCCTTCGCCAATTTCAAGTCTTTCCATCAAATGCTCACTTTTCCTCTCAGATTATAGATGGCAATTCTGACCTTCATATTGCTGGAATAGTTGTATATCTAGAAATAATTCTTGATGTCTAATAACCATGCTTCATCTTCCTCCCCTATTCTACATTCCCCATAAAAGGTAGATGGTTTGATTTTCTTAAATTTTCCCTCAAGGTGATCCACCTATTTCCTTTGTCTGTTTGTTTTTGTTTTATCTTCAACTGGAGGTGTACCTTCAGATGAGCTCTCCCCTTTCTCTACTTCAGGACTAGAATTCTTGGAGTCCCTTTTACTAACCTCTACTTCCTGCTTATCGTCCTTTGGGGTTTTCTTTGTCACTATACTTTGCAACAAGACTTCATTTATTTCCTGTTGTTCCTGCTCTCCCTTTTTTAGTTTCTCATTTTCTTCTTTGAAAACATGCAACTAAACAATGAGATTTCTCATCATTTCCAGAACTTCGGTAGGTGAGCTTCCATCATTGTTTTGTCTCTAATCTTCAGGTGGTCTTTGTCCAGGATTCTCCTCAAGTCTGATTTCTGCTTCATCCTGGGCTACCATGATTAACACAGAACACAAAAGAGTTTTATGTTTGTAACAGTAATGGTTTGTTAGTTTTACATAGACAAAAATATGTGCTAAGCAATTATTTTGGCCTTGTTCAAGGTCCAAGTGTTGTAACCTTTTCTCTGATGCCATATGTAATGTATATCAAATTTTCCATAATATTTTTTTCTATGGGACATTAATCTCCAATTTCATTTAATAGATTCATAGTTAAGAGGAGGTATTATTCATTCCTATTATAAATCTCTGTGAGGTATCTTATGTTATGACTACCACACGACGACATTTCTACGCCAGTCTAACTTACTTTGAACAAAAAACTTATATGGATAATTCTCCATAATTCTATCAAGTCCCTTCAGTCTCAAAATACTAACACACACACACACACACACACACACACACACACACACACACACATATATAGTATTTTTAGACTTAGGACTTATAGTCCTAATCTTTTCTTTAAACATGATTTCTTGTGCTTGCACGCAAGACTATCTCATTTGACCTTGAAATAAAATTCATATACCACATATAAAGTAATGGGGTCGGGATTATACCCCTTAGTAGAATATAAGTGGGTTAACACAAGATACTTGGCATCATTTGATATGGTACAAATCATTAAACGAATTCCCTTATGAATTATTTGTGGTTAGTGATCTTCCAGTCACCATTTACATAAGACTTTGGGTAACGAAATCCCACACAACTCCCCATTTAACTCCCTCTTAACTAAGCGATGTTTCAATGAATTCTGATTTGAACAGTAGGTTAACTGAAATGAAACAGTTGGAGTGATTATGTTCCAACTAGTCGTGTCACAAAGGGACTGTCATTAAATTCAAGTTTTCTTGATATGGGAAGAAGGTTTTACTTGTCGGAAGGGAGTTAAAGCTCTACACCTTCTATTAATGGAGGTCCTATGTGTCGAGTTTCAATAGTTTTCACCTGACCCTTCCTCCAATCTAGACACGCCAACTCTGCCCCATCACATGGACATACCAACCTTCATACTCTCGGCATTTAATCTGCATAACAAGGGTTCCTCTTAGGGTTAATTGAGTTTTTTATTGTCATTGTGAAGTCTTCCGAAGTGGCTCAGCGTATTATTTTCTCAGCAAGGAAGACTGTCGATTTGGAGGAGGTTACCTGGTGGAACAGACATCGCTATCCATCCTCCCTGGTAAGTTTACGATATTATTCAGATTTAGTAATTAAAAAAATTTGGGGTTTCATTACAGTGAAAGAAACCCTCATATTGGAATTCTTATTATGATTTTTGATTGAGTTCCCTATTATCGGTATTCCTTCGTAACTTCCTGGAATATTCCCATTCCTTGATAAGTAGATGCTTACTATCATTTTATTCTCCATCTTCTTGAGAGGTCTCGGCATCCCGTTCCCTTGTTATGATTTTTTTGAAGAGTTTGCATATGCGTCAGTTCTCGTGTGTATTTCAATCTTAGGGTTTTGTTATTTTCCCTATTATCATTATTCTTTATGGTCCCTCTGTTGATATGTGTCGAGGCCTGATGTTGAACTTCTGTGCGGCTGCGTGGGGTTTTTAATATGGAACTGAATGTCCACTTTGTGTATTGCATATTATATTGCATTTCTTTATTTCTTTTTGTAAAGGATGAATCCACCGTTACGTAATTTTCATCAGACCCTTAGCTGGTCCTTGCGAATATAATGCTTCCTTAAAGGCTATTGCATTCTTATCCAATACAAATGAAAATGTGACTTGTATGTTTTCAAACAGTTCGTTAGAGATACCCTATGACATATAATATTTGGGTTTGTAAAACGTTTTGAATTAACTATGCCTCCTACAATTATTATCATTTTCTGTGGGTATTATACGCCATTTGAAGTCTGGTAAAATTCAGTGAGAAGATTAATCTTTGTATTTAGCATTGATTTATAAATACCCTCTTCAATAAAGAAATTCTGTTTAGGATAGGTTTTAATATCAACATTAACGTATAGAATTTTTTCTGTGTGTAACGTTTTCATGATGCCTTCGGCCTGTTCGCACGACATGTCTTATGAAATTTGCAATTTAAATGTTAGCACTGTCTATTTTATTTCATCTCATAAAGAAATGGACTTATGTGATTTTGGTACCAACACTAATAATGGGACCCTCTTGTTATGAGGGTACCCATCAGGAAGTCCTTGGACCATCCTCCCCTCGGCCCAGGACATCTATCCAACAAAAACGGAACCGGGGAAGGACATCAGATCCCCAAGTCATGAGTTAAGTACCACTTTGAATTAAACTGTTACTATCATTTCTCATTCTGTTGAAAGTTTTGTTCGCCTTACTTTCGTTGTATTTTACTAATGTTTTAAATGGCAATTCCTTACAGAGACTTTGACCATGAATCATTCCAGATGTTGGTCCTATCCTTCACACAAAAGGTATTTGGGTTTCGTGCAAAGTAAATCACAGGCTTAGCTTTCCAAGTTCTAGAAATGAAGACCATCGTTCCATCCTAGTTTTGTCATTATGATGTGAAGTCTCGATTTCCTGTATCGGTTGGTTAATGAGTAAACCTTATTTTCATGTTGATATATCACTGTTGGAAGAGAATGCAGTAATTTCATAAGGTTGGACACATTTTTTATTTTTGGTCTGATTGGATTTGTATAACAAACCTTAATCTTTAAATCACAACATTTTTCTCTTGTATACTTGTATTTTGAAATCCAAAGGTTTATAGTGAATTTAAATCTATCCTTAATGGTACTATGGTTCTTTATTTTACCTANCCAGAAAGTATGTCTTCCAAATTTTGTTTTGTTACCTTTGTATTATTATGTTTAGAAAGCTTTGTTGTAGTCAATAAAATTATTGTTTCTTTTATTTCAGTACTATCTGACTCACACCGAAGCTGAAATGATTTATTTTTCATTAATAGAAATATCACATTTCCAACTTATCAAAAAGGTGTATATACATTAAAGGGCTCCGTATTTCTGTCTCCCTGAATTCATCGGGCTTTCGTCCCTCTAGAATTTCATTTTTTAGAACCTCGTTTGCATTAAAAGATTTGATTCATTTTCTTTAGTTCCTATTGGTATTTTCCAGAAATCCTATTAAGACTAGTTAGACTGTTTGTCTTCCATTATAATTTAACACCTGTTGGATCTGAAAATCTGGAAACCTTGAGTCATGCATGTATGAAATTAACCTACAAATTTCCAGAAACTTATATTCCTTCAAATCGAATCTCAACGAAGTCAGAATAGAATATCAAACTTTTGTACAGGTATTAGGTATATATATATATATATATATATATATATATATATAACCCTATACGAATATTTATTCTTGTCACACATAAATATTATAGTAGTGTTATTTCTCTGTATAACTCATTATAGTAATATGTGAATGTATAAATATTTCATTCTTGCATACCCTCCAACATTTCCTAAGTCAAAGATGCAGTAAAAGACTCCTTCGAATTGATTTCTTTCACTTATATAAACACAGGGTTCTTACTATCTGAAAATGGAATCGACCTGATTTTGTTTAAGCTAGAAGTATGGTGGCATGTTCAAAAAATTCTGA
>SNQJ01S0001941.1:40072-75976 GCA_010110895.2 Picea sitchensis | reverse complement strand
ATTAAGTGAGTCATTAATTGATTAAGTATTAAATTAATGGTTAAAAATAAAATGTAATGATTAAATGGGGTTACGTATCCCATAGGGGGATAACGTAACCAATACGTAAAAGGAAAATATATAAATAAGGGATAAGGCAAATAAATAAGGGATAAGGCAATTAATAGGGGATAAAGCAATTAATATTGGGATAAGGCCTTTACGAAGGGGATAAGGGTAATAAAGAGTTAGGTAGAAGTAAATGTGCGGGGCGGTGAAGGAGGAATAAGGGAGGTGGAGAAGGAGTATGAGGGGATGGATTTCATGCATTCGATGAGAGGGAGAACTTGGAGTTTTGGGAGAGTTGGTTTACAGTGGGATTTACAGTGCACCGGGGCTGCAGAGGTTTTGGGCTCGGAGGGCTAAGACATCCATTGATGTCCTAGGGCTAGGCGTACTAGTCAGTAGGGTGGCTGGTTTTGGGGTGTCCTAAGGAGCAACATCAGGTTCAAGCGGCGGATAGCGTCAAGCGGAGGATAGCATCAGAGTGAGGTATGTAAATGGTTAGTAAATTTTATTTATTGAAATATTGGATTGATTGTGCTAGATTAAGTGAAATTTGAGTAAATTTCAAATTTACTGTTCTGTTTTAATTATATGGTAGTTTAAATTAAATGACGGTCTTTACAGCATGTATGTAGGAACAAAACCAAACAAGTGAGAAGACTATCTACACTTGGTAGAATTTGTTTATAACAATGGGTACCAAACTTTGGCTAAGTTAAGCCTTTCTGAAGTACTATACCTCACAAAGTGTACGACTCCAATTAGCTGGGATAACCCGGCTAACAGGCTCATGGTTGGACCAGAGATGCTCCAAGATATGAATAACATGGTAAGGAAGGTACAATCGAACTTAAAATAAGCACATGACAGACAAAAGAGCTATGCAGATCAGAAAAGAAGACACTTGGAATTTCAAGTGGGAGACCATGCTTATTTGAAGGTCAAAGCCCAAAAAAGTTCATTGAAGTTAGGGAACTGTACCAAGATGGCACCCAGGTTTTGTGGGCCCTTCGAGATACTAACTCGAATTGGACCCGTAGCATAGCAGCTTGCACTCCTAGCTAATCTAAGAACTCATAATGTATTTCATGTTTCCTTGCTGAAAAAGTACGTTCATGACCCTACTCATATGATTGATTGGAACTTAGTGCAGGTGGAACCTGAAGGCGAGTTCCAGGTGGAACCCCTATGCATTCTGGACTGGAGAGAAATAGCGCTTCGAAATAGAGTCGTCGCTCAGGTAAAGGTGCAATGTAAGCACTTTAGTCATTAGGAGGCCACTTGGGAGTTGGAGGGAGATCTGTGGAAATCTCATCCAATCCTGTTCCAAGAAAGGAACGAACACTTAGGACAGTGTTTTATTAAAGGGGGAAAGGATGTGACATCCCCAAAATTAAAGTATTTTTGAAATTTAAAATTTATTGGAAAATTGTTTCTTTTTTAGTAAATTCGAATTTGAATTTTTTTTTTCCATTTAGGGCAATTTCAAATTTCGAATTTGATAATTGTAATTAATTATTATGACTGTTGGGTAGGGATCTGATTTGACCCAACTAACTGTTTGAATATGACACTTGTATGAAAACATAATATTTTATATTGATTGCAGGAGGATAAATGGAACAACCATGTTAAAATCAACTAACCATGACTCCATGAGTGGGGAACATGTTGGAACTACCGCTGGGTTGATTGTTACAAGTGGAAAATCAAAGATTTGGCCATTGGCAGCCCCTGAAAATTACGGATTTAGAAAGTTGCGAAAATCCCCAAGGGAGGGAAAAAGACCTAGGCAAAAATATTTTATGGATAAATAGCATATGTGAGGAGGTAGGACACTACCTAGTATGCTAGGAAAAGGAACTACTGTGTACTTGCTGTAATGACCACTAAATATTAAGTGTGAGGCAAGGAGATGATGACAGTGGGAAGAAGACATTGTTGAAGAGGAGATTCCAAGGTTACCCTCATGGACTTATGGTTAGGCTAGGGAGTGAATTGGGAAAGTGATTTGGCTGCCTTGTTCTACGGTTGGGAGGAATGTGGTTGTTCCCTTTGTATTTCCACGAGCCGGTTCAGATACGTTGCTCTACCCTTCCCTCTTTGAATGACTGTATCTAATTGCTATAATGTATATGTTGCATGATTATATCTAATTCTTGTAATGCATCTATTTGAATGATTATGTCTATTGTTGTAAGGCATATGTGTGAAGGGTCATATCTATTACTGTAATATGCTTGCTTGAATGATTACATCTGACTATTGAAATGTATTTGTTACGGAAGGTGAAGTATTGTTTTTGGATGTAATCTGTCTATTGGTGTGAAGTTGTGATAGACTACCAAATTCTAGAGTTGTCCCTCCTATAGTTAGAATGCTAGACAGAAAGAACTATAAGTATACATATAAATGAATATGTAAAGGAGTAGATTAACTTCAATTATGTGTCTCTTGTCTGTAATTAAATTGCAGACATATTTGTTCATGTATAACCAGATTTAAGCAAGTATATAGATATATGTATATATGCAAACTAGACTATATGCAATTCTGTAATTAGAATTTCCAGGAAACCAAATATAGATCCTACGGAACATGGGTATATAGTTATGAACTTATATGATAAAATGAAATTTATATATACATGTATACATAGATGTACAGATCTATTTACTGTTGGTGTCTTGTACAGTCAATATTGATTAAAAGAGAATTTAGTAACTCTAATGGAAAATTCTCTTTCACAGAGAGTGATTATTTTATTATACCAACAAACTCATTGTCTATCTATAATCAACTATTTTTCTCAGTAAAGAAAATACCCCTAACAGAGAGTCTGGAGACCCCTCCTAGGTCTCGTCATAATACCAAACTTTGTCTTGATGGATAGTATATGTACAAAATTATAGATTAAAGTTGTTGGACCTATTAGTGAAGCCGAAATTATAACTCTGTCACACATGCGTTTTTCCTTAGAATGAAAGTAAGAGGACAAGTATAAACAAATAGGGAGTTGTGAAAAAGTTATTGTGAAATTCATAGAAGTAGTTTGAATATACGTATGCCCTCCTGTATGACATAAATACTACCTTAGGTTGCAGAAGTAGGATATTGCATACTAAACCAAACATAAACTAAACCATATGATTATTTTTGTAAAGAAACTAAACCAAGCATAAATGACAGAATTCATAAACTTTTAATCCATCTTTGTATAATTACCTAAGGCATGGACCGGTTAATATCATTCGTGAGAGGAAATATTATAATTTCAGACATTTCGTTTGCACAGAAGTAAGATAGGGCAAGAAAATATAATCGTATTTACTTTTTCAAATGTCAAGTTACAAAATAATAAAAACCCGATTGAGCTTTTTCGGCGAATCCTTTAGTTTTGAAATCAACCCTCGTTTGGGCTGTGGAAATTAACAACAGAAGTATCACAACACTAAATAACCTCTATGACAAAGAATAAAGCCTTGCGACTGAAATTGTGGGAGCTTCTAGAGGAGGGATTAATGGAACCCGATTACCTTTTATGCAGATGACAGTTATTGTCCTCCAAGTATTCGTGTAGCTGAAACCCTGCAAACATTAGAGCAAAACCATTACAACTCGTTCTACATACAGGACAGGATTTAATGAAGTAGAAAGGTATAACTGAAATAACACTTAACTTCGGATGGGGAAATTCGACACCTTTTCTGCTGCAACCACCGTGGATCGTCCAGACCAAAAGGGGGAGGAGGAGCCTGAATCTCCCTGATGGGTACGCTCGCAAAACAAAAGGGGGCCTATCATTAGTAAAAAGCATCCGAGATCAATCCAACTAATAATATAGAAAAATAATGTTTTCTGAAAAATTATACAAGCCACATGATAGGCGTAAATATGATGTTTAAGTCAATTAAATAAAGGGCAAAGAAAATAAAATTTCACCGAACTTTTAAATCTATCCAATACCATACGAATATTTTAGAGAATACATGTAGGAACAACACCACGACGAAGATTCCATTTTAAAAACATCTTCGCCCTCATTCAGCTTATGAGTAAGTGAGCACGAAGAGAATAACCCGAGTTTTTCTTTAGTTACTGTTAGGGTTTGTGTAGTTCCTAATGGATACTTGTTGATAAGTTGGAAACTGAGAAAAGTGAAGAAAAAGCCCTGTCCTTGTAGACGACAAGAATTAGTAATTAACTATCTACGAGTGAGATTTCAGTACCGAAAATAGGTATACAGGGGGCTGTTACAAAACCCTAGTCAAATAAACCCTGACCCTAACTCCGACGAAGTACTGTGGGAAGCGTAACGAAGAGGAAATTCAAAAACGATTTCAAAGGAGATCATACGAGCCACGGGGAAGTCATCATGCACGTGAAACGCTCAGGGAAAATCGCGAGAACAATGAATCAAGCAAAAAAAATGATCTTGTTGAACGACTGAGTACTTAATATGTAGGAAGAATGTTACTTACCGATAGTAACAATAGCTGGAAGCGCTCCATACTACCGAACCCCTTGCATGTAAAGTCACGAACAAGGCAAAGAAAACACAGAACCCTTCCAAAAACTAGACTCGCTAATTAGACGATGAATTTTGGCCACTACCCTACACACGAAATAAAGCATGTTGAATGCAGTGGGTACAATAGGAGGAGCACGCCATGTGACCTGAGCGTTTTTGCGTGCTTGGGTTGGTTGAGGGTACAGGGTTGGCCTCGTTCCTCACCCACCTCCTTAATGGTCGGTTAGAGAATTTACTCCCGACTGTTCAATACCTCCAGTCTTATTTATTAGGTCTGGTCCGGGTCCTTTCAAGAACCTATGTATCGGATTGATCAACCCTGGATGTTGCTAGTCCAGTTAACATCAATGGTTAGCGTAGTGAAAACCTGGTAAGTTACAATCTAACTGTCCGATTGGAGTGCGTTTTCTAGTTAGAAAGTTGCTTAATTTAAGACGTGGGAAAGTTGGTTGATTAGTTCAACTTTAGGTTTGACCGCTTTTACCTTGTGTACCGAGTCATTCTAGGCCTTAGAGGTAGGCTTGCAGGTGTTTAGAGGAGTCATGAGTTCTTAAGCATTAGACCATGCCGGGTCCCCTTGTGTTACAAGTTATTTACACCTTAATCCTTCACAATGTTAGTAGGACTTCACAAAAGGGTAAACAAGTCTATCTCTCTGTAATGCTAGAAAGAAGTTTGAGTATATGGGTATCACAAAATTTCAATAAGGATATTGTCTTTTTTTTATAAATCTACATTACGAAGTTAGAGCTTATTGTGCCATAGAAGATTTTTCTTTTTTTATGACGAAAATGAGGAACATTACAACTACTCGATTCATTAGTATGCAATAATGATCTCCCTTCATGTTGTTGTTAGTGTACTACAGAAAAAAAAATTGATTGACACATTTATGTAAGGATGGTTTCAAGCCAACCTGGGAGGTTTCCAATATGCCTGAAGATCCCTGGATTATTGAATCTTTTTACATAGTTTGTATAATGTAGTACTACTTGTGAGGTACCAACACATGTGTACAAGGGTGATCAATCATGTGAACTCACTCGTATTGCATAGATGTATGCTTCATAGATATAGTTTGATCCATTGGACAACAAATTGTTGTGCTTTAAGACATTGGAACTTGTTTCTAGCCTAAATAGATTCTCTAAAATTTGGGTACATCTTGGCATGAGAAAGAGCTCTAACACCACTTGTAGTGTACTTAATCAACTCACAATAAATTATGAGAAATAACGAAAGAAACATAAATTTCAAAATCTAAAATAAGAGAGAGAATGATATTGAACTTGTAGAATACAAATGCTTGTATTAATAAATCTAGAAAGATGGGCCTTTTTGAAGGGGAAATGGCCAATTGAGCTAAGCTCCAATACAATGAAAATGCTTGGAAAAAAATTACATAACCTTCTAGCTCTATCAACATTTTCTTACTAGCAAAAGCCCAACTACTTGTGGTCTCTTCATTAATGAGTATCAACTACCTAGTAAATCTTATTCAATAAAAATGATCCTTTTATAATGAGTAACTATCCACTATCTACGTAATCATCCTTATTTTTGAAAAAATGACATGATACATTAATTTAATAAATCCTAAGTTCCGCGAAATAGGAAGGTTATGGTAAGGCCTTAACATATAAGATGGAAAAGTACGAATAACAAGAAACTTTATTTTAATTTCTCAAGCTAAAATGATTTCTATGGATATGTATTTAATTTGATGCAAGTTGGATGTCATTGTGAAGACCTTTAATGTAGATCTCAAGGAGCTTATCAACATTGAGAATTGCGACAAAAGTAGCTAACCGTTAGTTCCAAATCATTTAGTCTTGGAAACTTTATATTTGTCATATATTGGTGAGCTAACTGAAGTAGTCATTTCCCCACACACATTAGTGTATTCTCTTGTGAGTTCCTTAACAAAATCATCATAGGTGTAGGATTGGTCAAATGGACTCATTGGTACCATTGAAATGATTAAGTGTGAAGTTATAGGGTAGCCAAGGGTACCATCTGATTCAATGGTCCTTAGTGTAGAACAAAATATTGTTTTAGTTATGTCAAGCAATTCGTCGCACTAGCTCCATAAAACTTATTAATATCAATCTTGGGAAATAACTAATGTTGCATCTTGTCATTACTCGAGATGTTCTTCGCCTCGGAATTATGTCAAGGCTTCCTCTAGAGGATGAAGAACTTTCATTCTTTAGGCCTCACAGTATTTTTTGAGCTTCAGAGGGTGCGATGTGAGAAGAGGGTTTGTCGATCATCTCTACCATTCCCTCACTGGCGCAGAGTTCAGTGTCTTTGTAGACACCCATCAAATCAACAAAGGGGACGATATCTCTTCAGGCTTACACCACGCAATTGAGGTGAGTCAGATCTTGATTTCCATATTTTTCGACAATTACGCACGATCTATCTGTTGCAAGAAAGAAGTCTCGCTTAATAATAATAATCTATTTTTAAGGTTATGGCCAAGCCAGCACACCAAATTGGTGTATGAGACCCCTTTGTTTGTGAGACAAGGGACCCCCTCCGCCCAACGATTTGACTGGTAAAGTCTACCAAGTACTTCAAAAGAATGGGAAAGACAACAAGTCAGTCATCGTCATTGATGTCACTCCTTCGCATGTTGGGCACCCCGATCATTCTCATGGCAACCCATTTGCTGAAGCATTCCAACAGCATGAGAGCAGCGGGAGATACAGCCCACGAGAAATTGATGAATGGAAGGCTGCTCTCAGTACAATCTCTTGTCTCTCCGGTTGGTCGCTCCAAGAAGACAAGAATGGGTGGGTGACACATCACTGTTCTCTTTTCTTCTCTATTCTTATTTGTTTACATGCTTCTGTTAACCCTTAACATTTTCAGACTCTCCGCAGATATGAGGCAGCGCTGGTGAAGCGCGTGGTTGAAGACATGGGTAAATTTTGTAAGAGACGGACCGCTCACCTTTGAATTAATACTAACTGCTCCCCCACGTATATAGTGAAGGAAGATCTTCTAAATAAATCACCACAGCATTTTGGAGATTTTTGCAGCGTGTTTTGTTTAGACTGCGTAATCATTTCTTACACTCATGAATGCTTGTTTAATAGTAGTATGCTTTAGTTAATTAGAAAAACAAGGTACAGGCAAGAGTGTAATATGCTTGCAGAACTTTAAACCTTGTTTGGTCCACTAGATGTCTGCAGTAAATTTGTAGTCGAAGGTTCAATGCATATCTAGTTTATCAGGTTTGATTGTTAACTTTTTTTCCGTATCAAATTCTATTGATAACCTGAGTTTTATTCTTCATATACACTATTATTCTTCGTTTCTTTTTTAAATTAAATATTTAGATATGTCCATAAAAAGTTGATTTAAGCTATTAATTATTCAACATATGGGGAAAATTATTCAACATGTTAGGAAATTTCAGTTGAAGTTATTAATGCAATACATTCTCATGCAAGTTGGAATCAATTTCTTTTGGAAGTATTTTTTTGTGAGTACTCCATAACTCCGGTTAGGACCAGCCTTTAGCAGGTGGCTTTAATCTCATCAGATAGGAGTGGAAACCCTAATTAGATATCTCCCACGTAAATATTGTCCTTGAAATGAACAGATTTTAGATTGTTGGAAGGGAGTCTTCTGAATAGGACGTTTAATAATCCTTGAATTGGGCATATTCTAACAACTCTTTTTCTTGACATTTTTCTGTATGTGCTTGTCTTTACGACAGAGTTTCATTAACAACCTCTATTTTTATTATCAACCAGTGAAGAATGCCCGTGGCGTTTCATTAACAACCTCTATTTTTATTATCAACAAGTGAAGAATGCCCGTGGCGTTTTGGAAGAGCTATGTTAGAAATCCACTCATTATCAACCAGTGAAGAATGCCCGGGGCGTTTTAGAAGAGCTAAGTTAGAAATCCACTCATAAGAATTGAATTTATCCGGATTGTTAGCCCTTCTCTCATTACCTGCTTTGATTGCTAGCCCTGCTCTCTGCTCTCATTCATATGTAAATACAAGGGAAATAGCTGCTGGAAAATTTGAATATTTGAACTTTGAAAGTTTGAATTATTCAACATTTGAACTTGACAAGTTTGAATTATTGAATTAACATTAAGTGTATACTTTATTTGCTATACAACTTTGGCCATAAAGCTAAGCTATAGTCAATCTGGTCGAGAAAGCAATCACTGCAATACCCACTCACCACTTTCTCTCCGCATTATTGCTTTTGCAACCATTAATAACTAATAAACTCATTTAATTCATTCTCTGACCACTTTCCCAATTGTTATTAAAATAACAAGGAGGGTTAAATTAAGACATACTATATATGATATATGAATTTACTAAAAAGTAAAAGTAAATATTTAAGAAATAATATAAATAATCAAAAGGAAAGGAATCCTTAAGAAATTAAGATAATCTTAAAAGCTGATTTGTCTAGCACTAGAAAGAATTATAAGAACTCTCATTCCATGATTCTATGTTGAAAATTTAATGGTATACCATTTAATTAAAATACAAACAAGACATATCTCACCCTTTTGACATAGGCTCCATTAAAAGGTAAAAGGTCCAGAAAAAACAGTCAAAACCTCTTTTCAATCTCTAATAAAATCTCAAGGTGAAGGAGGAAGATGTTGGAAATAGTAATTACATGTTGGTAAGCTTCATGTCTTCATGTATCCATCGATTTTGTTCGATTTTGTTTGTCATTCAGAATATTTGTGAGTCGGTTATTCTGCAACTTTTGTTCATTTGTTTACTTTTACATTTACACAAGATCAATTTTATCCTTCGGCAAGCAGAAGAGTTAAATTAATGGAGCCGGTCTTATCTTTCTTGAGTCTAGTTAAGTCGATGAAGAGTCAGTCAAATTAATTGTAGCATTTAATGTTAAGTCAATCTTACCTCTCTAAGAAGTCTCAGTTTCATCTTTATAAGTCTGAGTCTTTAGGAAGTTGCTATGTAGATACAAAACAAAGAGGTAGAGTGAACATAATCATGAAGGAGATACAACAATAGTTGAGAAGTCGAAGAAGTCTCAGAGCACAAGCTCTGTGTCTGTAAATTCCCTAGAGGTTGTTGGAGCTAAATATTTTCATAGTTATCATATTTTTTATTTGTGCAAGCGTGCAACACAGAGATTTAATATATATATATATATATGCATATATATATATATATATATCAAGTAGTTTTGTGTGTTGACAAATTTCAAGTGTATTAGTGATAGTTTGTGTGTTGACAAATTTGATGTGTATTTCTTAGTTTATGTGCTAAGCATAACATTATGTTATTCTGCATCCATAAATCATTTCATTAAGTGTGTTTTCATAGTGCGCAACAAATTGTGCAGTCTTTGCACTACGTCATTAGTCTTGAGAGCTCTGTCATGAACCCTTTGTGGTGCTTAGTACTTGAAACTATGCTGCACATAGTAGTTTGTGCATTGTATATCTTAGATCTGGTATCAGAGCGGGTTGATCAAAACTATTTACTAAGAGAATGTTCTATCAGAACAAGTTCAAGAGCAACAACTTTGTTGAAAATTGAAATATGGCTTCTACTTCAAATCTATAACCTCCCACTTTTACAAGAAAGAATTATAAGATTTGGTCCTTGACCATGAAAGCATGGTTCAAAGGTATATATGTATGGGAGATAATCGATAATGGCTATGTGGAACCAATAGATCAGAAAAAATATAATTCACTCAGGCAAGCTAAGAAGGATGTCTTGAAAGATCAAAGGAAGAAGGATGGAAATGAGATGTTATATACATCAAGCCATGCATGAGATCATACTCCCAATATTTGCATTAGAAAAGTAATTCAAGGAAGCATGGGACATATTACAAACCTCTTATCAAGGTATGGACAATGTAAAAAATTCTAAACTACAAATTCTTAGAAGATATTTTGAAACTCTGTCAATGAAAGACAAAGATTCAGTAGATTCCTTTTATACCCATGTCATTGGCCTGATAAATAATATTAAGTCTCATGGTGAAACCATAAAATACAGAAAAGTTGTTCAGAAGGTACTTAGGAATGTTCCTCCTAAATTTGATACCCTAGTTGTGACTCTCGAAAAGAGCAAAGACTTTAGTCAGTTTATTCTAGATGAATTGAAAGCTTCCCTCATTAATCATCAACATAGATTGAATAGGTCACGCATGTCATTAGAGAATTATTTTTCCACACAATCATCTATAAGCCGTGAAAGAGGAAGTGGAAGAGAAAATTATAGAGGTAGAGGAAGAAGTTCTGTCAAAGGTGGACACAATAGAAATCTTGGAAACATTGGTGGAAGAGGCCAAAACCCAAATACCGGTTAACCAAGTTATGAGAGAACTGATAAATCGAAGATTCAGTTCCATTACTGTAAAAATTATGGACATTATGCATATGAATTCAAGAAGAGATAGTATAATCAGAACAAGCAATGTCAAGATCAATCAAACAACGCAAATAAGAAAACCAATCTTATGTGTATGGAGCACGTTGAGGAAATGCCTATAGTATCCCCAATTGAATGCAATATTTCTCAAGTAAGTCCTTGTGACATATGGCACTTAGATTCATGCTGCAGTAACCACATGACAAGAAACATAGAATTGTTTTCTAGTTTGAATGAGTCATTCCAAACCAAGGTTACACTTGGAGTAGATATCCAAGTCACTGTCTTAGGAAAAGGTAGCATAAACATTTTAACTAAGCAAGGAGAACATAAAATTATGCCTGATGTATATTATGTTTCATGTATGAATCATAATCTAATGAGTACAATACAACTGTTACATAAAGGATACATAATCTACATGGAAGATAATCACTGTGTAATTATGGACAGATGTCCAAGCAATTCGCTTGTTCTAAGAATTGAAAGAAAAGTAACATAATTTTTTCATTAACATTAAAGCGATCCAATAAGAAGAATACAATGCTAGTTGTTGATAAAGAAAAAGATGTGTACTTAGATACTACATTTACAGTAGAAATTTCACGCAATTCCAATAAAGATAATGGTGCATGAAGTATCAAGAAAGGAGAAAGTGGCACAAAAAGGAAGGAAACATTTATATCTAAAGTACAAGATGATTCCTGTCTATGGAATTTCATATTTGGACCTTTGACCTTTGGAGGTCTAAAGCTGCTACACACAAAGGATATGGTAAAAGGTTTTCAATTGATAGAAAAATCAGAAAGAATATGTGAAGGCTGCATATTTGGAAAGAAACACAGAGAAACTTTTCCAGTTGGAAAGTCATATAAAGAAAAAGATCCACTGGAAATTATACACTCATATATTTGTGGACCAACGCAAACTCCATCTATAGGAGGCAGTACTTATTTTCTAAAATTCATTGATGATTTCTCAAGAAAGACATTGATTTATTTTCTAAAGCACAAATCTAATGCATTAGGTTGTTTTTAGCAGTTTAAATCATTTCTGGAGAAGTAGAGTGATTATTACATAAATTTTCTAAGAATCGATAGAGGAGGAGAATATATCTAAAGAGAATTTCAGAACTTTTGTAAATATGATGGCATCTACAAGAAATTCACCGCGTGGTATACACCACAACAGAATGGTGTCACAAAAAGAAAGAAAAAAACCATCATGGAGATGGCGTGCAGTATGTTGGCAACCAAAATTTTTTCCAATGAGTATTGGAATGAGGCAGTAGCAACTACAGTATACATCATGAACGAATGTCTGACAAAGACTGTGAAGAACAAAGTTCCTCAAGAAGCATGGACACATATGAATCATAATGTGGTGCACTTAAAAGTTTTTGGTTTTATCGCATACGCACATATTCTAGATGAGCTGAGAAAGAAGATCGACAACAAAGGACAAAAATGTATATTTATTGGGTATTCTTAAGAAACAAAAGGATACAAGTTGTATGATCCTATTGTAAGAAAATTCATAATCAGTCGCGATGTTCAGTTTGTGGAGAATGAATCATGGGACGAAAGCATAGAAAAGATAGTTAGAATTATTAATGTGATGGAGAATTATGACACAAAAGATGAAGTGGTTCAAGCACCAACCAAAGGACAATGTGCAGTCTCTTCTACACCTACAACTGCGACATAAAATACAACACAAAATAATCTTGTAAGATCAACAGGTGTGTAGTCTACACCTAGAGCACAACAAACATCAGCAAGCACTCTAAGCAGTTCTACATTCCCATATCCAACATTAACAAGTCTGATACAAAGGAATACAAGAATTTTGCACAACATCTATAACGGGGGAAAAAAAAATTCATTTTATGTTTTTGCTCTATTTTCAAAAATAGATGATCCTTTAACATTTGAATAAGTTGTCAAAGATGATGTATTGACGCAAGCCATGGATAAAGAAATAAGATGAATACAGAACAATCCGACATGGAAATTGGTAAATGTACCTGAAGACAAGGATGTGATAAGTGTGAAGTGGATTTATAAGACCAAGCAAGATGTAGATGGAAATGTATAAAAGCATAAGGAATGACTAGTTGCAAGAGGTTTTACACAACAACTTGAAATTGGTTTCAATTAAACATTTTCACCAGTTGTGTGCATGGACACAATCAGAACTATGTTAGCCATTATCGCGTAGTACAAGTGGTTAGTTTATCAGATGGATGTAAAGTCAACATTTTTGAATGGACATTTAGAAGAAGAAGTATGTGTGGAACAACCACAAGGCTATGAGGTTCCAGGACAAGAGAACAAAGTGTACATATTGAAGAAAGCATTATATGGGTTAAATAAATCTCTGAGAGCTTGGTATAGTCGCATAGATTCCTATCTTACACATAATGGATTTCAGAGAAGTGAAAGTGAGCCAACACTGTATATCAAAGAAAATCAACAAGGCAACAGGTTAATTGTTTGCTTATATGTAGATAATTTAATATTTACAAGTGATTTTGGCATAAAAGAATTTAAGACATCCATGAAGGATGAATTTGAAATGACTGATTTGTGGCTCATGAGGTATTTTTTGGGAATAGAAGTTCATCAATCCAAAACGGGTATATTTATCTCATAGTCTAAGTATGCGCATGAAATTATGAAAATATTCAATATGATAAATTCAAGAGCATCCCCAACACATGTCATAACACGATTAAATTTAAGTAAGGAGTGAGCCTAATTTCAAGGACCGGTAGGCAATCTTATGTATCTAACAACAACAAGGCTTGATATTATGTATGGAGTGAGACAAATTTCAAGGTTCATGGAAACTCCAAAAGAATCACATTGGAAGGTAGGAAAAAGAATCCTAAGATATGTAAATGGAACAAAATATTTTGTCATCAAATATTCTACTTCAGAAAGTTTCAGACTCATTGGATACACTGACAGTGGTTGTGGAGGAAACATAGATGATAAGAAAAGTAACTCTGGGTACAAATTTCATTTTGGAGAAGGTATGGTATCATGGGAATCAAGGAAGCATCTCATGGTGACTCTATCTTCAATAGAAGCAGAGTACATCGCAACTACAATCACAACTTGTCAAGCAATTTGGATGAGAAGGATTTTGAAAGATTTGTTGTAGGAACCAACTACAGTATTTTGTGACAATAATTCAACCATCATGTTATGAAAGAATCATGCGTTTTAGAAGAAAAATAAGAACATAGATACAAGGTATCATTTTATCAGAGAATCGGTGAATAACAAAGAGATATGTTTATAGTTTTGGAGGTCAAAAGAAGAAGTCACATATATTTTTACAAAATCTTTAGCAAGAGATGCATTTTAGCATCTCCGCATTAGTCTGGGATTCTGTGCAGTAACACATGAGTGAAAACAAAATGTAAACTCAATTTTTGATGTAAAATTTTGGAATCCCACCTAGTTATAATTAAGGGGGAGCATTAGAAACAGTAATTACAAGTTGATGAGCTTCACGTCTCCACCAATTTGTCACTGAGTCAATTTTTTTAGTCATTCATTTAGTCAGAAGATTTGTTAGTTGGTTCTTTCATTCTACAAATTCTATTCATTTGTTTACTTTTACGTTTACGCAAGATCAGTTTTATCAGTTGAAAAGCAGGCTAGTTAAATTAATGGAGAT
This sequence comes from Picea sitchensis, assembly GCA_010110895.2. NCBI lineage: Eukaryota > Viridiplantae > Streptophyta > Pinopsida > Pinales > Pinaceae > Picea > Picea sitchensis. The sequence goes on along the minus strand of SNQJ01S0001941.1, from coordinate 61,301 downwards.
GATCTTATATTTCTCGAGTCCAATTAAGTAGATGTAGAGTCAGTAAAATTCATTATAGTCTCTAATGTTGAGTTAGTCTTACTTCTGTAAGAAGTCTCAGTTTCATTTTTGTAAGTTTGAGTCTATAGTAAGTCGGTATGTAGATACACAACAAAGAGGTAAAGTGAACATATTCATGAAGGAGATACAACAACAACTCAGAAGTTGAAGAATTCTAAGAGCACAAGATCTATGTTTGTAAAGTCGATAGAGGTTGTTGGAGTTGAATGTTGTCATAGTTATCGTATTTTATATTAGCACACAACCCCAAAGTTTATATATATAAAGTAGTTTGTGTGTTGACAAATTTCATGTGTATTTCTGAGTTTATGTGCTAAGCATAGCACTATGTTATTCTGCATCCATAAATCATTTCATTAAGTGTGTTTTCACAACACCCAACAAATTGTGCAGTCTGTGCACTGCATCATTAGTCTTGAGAGCTCTATCGCAAAGCCTTTGTGGCGAACAATATTTGATATTACATTGTACAAAATAGTCTGGGCATTGTACATCTTAGAGAAACCACCATGAATATGTTGATATTAATGTGTACCAGTAACTCCAGACCAATTAATGTGTTAGACCTGAGGCACTCATCAAGATAGAGCTATTTGTAGTATTAGTAAATAACTTTAAGGATTTCACATCACCTTGGGTTCGCCATCATTTTGCTGCGAAGAGATGGTGACATCCTCGATATTCGCCATGACGCAAAACTGTAAGATTTTCGAACCTACGTTGATTACCTACTAGCGTCTACATTATGAAAACCTTATGATTTACACCACTCAACATCATCACATACCTTAACAAAGTGAACAATCATAATTTAAATACGTGGAGGGATCACTATATCTCTCATGGATGGCCTATAGTGATTGAAAATAAATTACCCCACATCTTAAATCTTAAAAATATTTATAAAACCTAAAATTATGACGCAACACCCCTACCTCAACAGGTTCTGCACGACCTATTGGTCTAAGGATCACTCTTAATTATCCCCTTTTAGTCTAATTGACTGTTTGATTCCTTGCCGAAATATTCACACACACAAGTATTTATCCACAGGTCCTTCTTAGGAGTTACGCCTATGCGAACAAGCACAAAGCACCAACTCTTACCCACGTGACCAATTGATGTGACCACAGCCTTCACCCGAAAAGGTATTTCGGGTTTCGCAACTTCTCAAAACTCTGATGTGAGATTCCTCTGGATCCTTCTATCCCCAAACCCCAAAAAGGGATACTTCTCTTGATGTGACTTTCGACCATAACCCGAGCCCAAATATTTCGCACCCTGGGATATCGCATATCAGTGATTTCCAATGCAACAAGTCCCTTCGTCTGATACCCGAAATTGCATTAATTCCTCACCAAAGATCAACGTCTCTGAACTTTTGCCGATTTGATGGTCCTGATTCTATCGAGACTTCGCAAATCGGGAGTTCGCAACTCTCAACTCCAAGTTACAACTTTCTCCACACCCAAAATTTTTAAACGATGAAATTCAAGCGTGAGATTAATGACTCTCATTGATCCAAATCTAATGGCCACTACTCATCCTAAGATTATGAGTGCTGAAAGACACTCATCCTTAATCCTTTCACTGGTCTGCAAGATCCAACGGTCCACAGAACTTCGGTGATTCTCCCTCGGAGAATTTCAACCGTTCTTCTAGACTTCTCAAGGACTCATGTCCAATTACTTGGCGTCTTCTCTCCAGAACTTGTCTCTACGAGGTGAGTTCCAACCTTGTTCCTCCTTCGAGCTCTCAAAATATCTATCCTTCTTGAGCTTTGTCCTAAGGAAAAATCAAGGCTTTTAAAGGGTTCTTGCATGCACTCCTTGCTGCATTCACAATAAACTTTGGTTATTCAATACTCTTAACCCTGCGCACCTCCAAAAATAGCATTTCTTCAACCTCTCTCCTTGGTTGGATAAGTCTAAGGCTTGACCCAATCTATGCACACCTTACATGTCTCCTGTGTTAAGTTTGCACTTATGCTCGTATAAGAACACCGATATCCCTCCTGATATTTTCTGAGATGATACTCAAAACTCGTCAACACACTCCTCGGGGACCTTGATTGCACTCCTTGCAATATTTCTCAGGAAGAGAAATAATTGAAACTTATACTTCTCCTCTTATAGACTTCATACAGTCAACATGAAATCAAGAGAAAACACACACATATATAGCAGTGAAACAAATTCATAACAGAGAATATAAATGGACTACAAACATACCATTCACAGTAACCATGACAATATCATGAAATGGAATCAAAGCATTCTTATATTAATTCAAGTTCTCTTGTACATGGATTAATAACAACATCTATCTTCTTAAACAATCCTACAATCTATGTTCTTCTTCTCTCCTATTCTCTTGCTTACGTCTTACAATTAAAATGAGAATGATCCCCCAATACAACACATGCAAGGGGGCTTTCTAGAGTTTTCCCTCTTATATTCTAAGCTATCTAATCAAATTAAAAGCTACATCTACTTTACATTCATTACAATTAAATGCCTCCATATCCGACAGATGAGAGCAACGCTCAAGATTTGTTTACAATATCCAAAACATAAATGCAATTACATCCTCCTAGATATTACATTAATGTTCTATCATTCAAATTCAAAACATTTTCAAAATGTGCACTGGTGCAATTCCATTTGTCCTCCTCTTTTGTGCTTTCTTAGCTAGCCTACTTACGATGCTCCTGCATCATACTCCTCTGGATGAAATTTTGATGGAATCCTATTCATCAGCTCGTGCACCATTTGTCTATGTTTTTGGATATTTGCTTCACTTTCCCAACTGGCATCTTCAATCGGGTGTCCCTTCGATTTGACCAAATATTCAAAATATGTCTTCCTTCGAGTCTTATTGTTAACTCTTTGATCAATGATCTTTTCCATCTGTGGCTTTTCAGCTACAGGCATTTGTCTGACCCACTAAACCTCTTTTTGATTCTCTTTGCCTACGACTTTATTTGATCTGTAAGGATACAGATTTGCTACGTTGAATATGGGTGATATTCCTACCCCATATGGTAATTCAATTTTGTAATCATTTCCCTGAAAGTTTTGTAAAATCTTACATGGCGCAATTTTTTTCATCTTCAGCTTGTTGTATGTTCTCCTTGGGAATATTTCTTTTCTTAGGTGAGCTAAGACTAAATCTCCCACTTCGAACTAAATTTCTCTTCTGTGATGATCTTATCTATGCTTGTATTCCTGGTTGGAATTCTATAATCGCTCCTTAATCTTATTGTGAAGCTCTTTCATATCTGCTGCAAAATCCTCTACTCCAGCACTTCTAAATTCACTCTGCTCTAAGTCTCTCAACTCAGATAATCCTCTTGGCTGCATATCATACATTATCTGAAATGGGCTCTGTCTCGTTCTTCTGTTTGTTGAGTCATTATATGCAAACTCCACTTGTGGAATAATCTGATTCCACTGACTGTGATGTTCAACTACTAAGCTCCTCAACAAGTCTCCCAAGCTTTGATTCACTACCTCAGTCTGTCCATCCGTCTGAGGGTGATATGCTGAGCTAAAAGATAAATCTGTTCCCAACTTCTTCAACAATTTCCTCTAGAAATGACCAACAAATTTGGTGTCTCGATCTGAAACAATACTTTTGGGTAAGCCATGAAGTCTAACAACTTCTTTGAAAAAGAAGTTTGCAATGTGAGTTGCATCACCAGTTTTATGACATGGAATAAAATGTTCCATATTTGAGAATATATTGACTACCACGAATATGGAATCATAACCTTTCTGTGTCCTTGGTAGTCCTAACACAAAATCCATGCTTACTGCATCCCACGTCCTCTCTGGTATTGGAAATGGTTGATATAATCATGTATTCTATCTTTTCCCCTTTGCATGCTGGAAAATTCTACATCTGTTGACAAAATGTTTTACATTTGTCCTCATCCCTGGCCAATAATATAGGTTGTTCATCTATGCAAATGTTTTTTCATGGCTGAAATGTCCAACCAATCCCCCACTATGTTTTTCCTTCAGAAGATTCTCTCTCATAGAACTCTTCGGGATACTCAACTAATTTCCTTTGAATAATAATCCATCCTGAATTAGATATTCGATCCATTTCCTTCTGTCTCTTAGAATAGGATTCTCACATGCTTCATAAGCATCCTTGAAATCTGAATCATCTCTGTACATTTCCTTAAGGTTATTAAAACCTAAGGTCTTCACACAAAATTCCTGCAGAATCAAACATTTCCTGCCTAACGCATCAACAACTTTGTTAGCAGTTCCATAAATGTGTTTTATAACAAAAGTAAAGTTCTGCATAAACTCAACCCATTTCGCATGTTTCTAGTTCAATTTCTCCTATCAAGTTATGAATTTTAAAGCATGGTTATCGCTATACAAGAAAAACTCTTTCAGAACCAAGTAATGCCTCCATTTCTTTAGTGCCTGTATGACTGCATAAAACTCTTTATCATACGTTGAATACTTCATATTTGTCTCGTTCATCTTCTCACTGAAGTATGCAATTGGTCTAGCATCTTGACTCAAGACTGCTCCAATCGCGAATCCACTAGCGTCACATCTGACTTGAAATGTTTTGTTGAAATTTGGCGAAACTAGAACAGGTTGTCAAGTTATCTTCTCCTTCAGTAGCTTGAAAATTTTCTCTACTTCCTCTATCCAATGAAAACATTTGTGTGTTTTCTTGACTGTGTCCATCATTGGTGCACATATACCACTAAAATTTTTGATGAACTTCCTGTAAAAACTAGCCAATCCATGGAAGCTTCTGACTTCAAAGATATTCCTTACCGATGGCCAATCTCTAATTGCTTTCACTTTCTCAGGATCCATCTTCAACTCATTTGAAGAGATCACGAACCCCAAATAAATGAGTTCCTTCTTCATGAAAGATGACTTCTTCAAATTTATCAATAACTTCTCTTATTGTAACCTCCTCATCACTAGATTTAGGTGTCTCAAGTGTTCTTCCTCAGTCTTACTGAAGATCAGTATATCATCAAGATACACAATCACAAACTTTCCAATGAAATCCTTCAAGACTTCATTCATAAATATCATGAAAGTATTGGGCACATTCGTCAAACCAAATGACATGACAAGGCATTCATATAGCCTTTCCTTCATCTTGAATGTTGTCTTCCATTCATCACCTTCCCTCAATCTAATCTGATGATAACCACTTTTCAAATCAATTTTTGAAAAAAACTTTGCTCCACTCAAGCAATCCATCAAGTCATCCATCCTAGGTAAAAGAAATCAATACTTGATGGTCATTTTGTTTATAGCCCTCGAATATGTACACATTCTCCATCCACCATCTTTCTTTGGCCTTAACACTGTTGACACAACGGATGGACTCAAGATTTCTCTAACCAATCCTTTATCCATCAAATATTGGAATTGATTCTTGACTTCTTCATTCTCCTGCGGCGTCAATCTGTATGCTACTTTTTTTGGTAAAATTTTTCCTGGTATAAGGTCAATGTGAAGGCTTATACTCCTGATGGGAGGTAATGAACAAGGTAAATCATCCACTACTATATCATCGAAATTCTCTAGTAGTTCCTGAATTTCCTCCGGTAGATCATCTATCTTGGTACTTTTCAAGATGACTCTAAGTTTTCTCACGACAACATATTTCATGCCTTCTTCTTTCTTAACTTCCTCTAGAATCTCCTTCCCACTCATGAGAAGTATAGTATTGCTTGTTTCAGCTTTCACCTTCTTGTCTTCAATTGACAGCAACATATGTGTTCTACCATTCTTTTCCAAGGTGTATGTGTTCATTCTTCCATCATAAACAACTTTTTTGTCATATTGCCATGGTCTCCCCAACAAAAGATGACAGACATCCATGGGAATGATATCACATAAGATCTCATCCTTGTATCCCCCTATCTTAAATTGAACTAAATATTGTTTAGTGACTGTTACCTGATGTCCTTTTTGAAACCATGAAACCTTGTATGGGCTTGGATTTGCAACTGTCTCCAATTCCATCTTCTCCACCATCTCTGTGGATACTAGATTATCTGTACTTCCACTGTCCACTATGAAGTTGCATACCCTGTCCTTGGCTTTGCAAGCAATTCTGAACAAAATTTTTCTTTGAATTGGATTCTCTACCTCTTTCTTTGGCTTCAAGAGAATTTTTCTCATCATCAAGGATCTTCCGCCTTCTGCATCTTCTGCCTCAACATTTCTTCTTTGCGCTTCTGACATGTGAGCTTCACCTCCATCTCTTTTCCTATCGAGACATTCAAAATATTTATGTCCAATCTTTCCACAGACAAAACACTTTATCTCACCTCCTCTGCCTCTTCCTCTTCCTCTTGTTCATGGAAAAATGTTTTTATCGGCATATTGTCTTCCCTATGAACTTCATCCTCTTTCAAGGCGAGTGTGAGGTTTCTTCTCTTCATGTTTAGAAATCTGTGCTCTGTCTTGGCCAATTGCCTTGCCTCTGCTTTGACTTCTACCTATGCCCTTTTGACCTTGTTTTTGGGCCAATTTCTCTTCATCCTTTAAAGCCATTTGATAAGAATCTTCTACATTCCTTATCCTCATCATGCTCATCTCATCTTGAATGTCATATCTCAAACAATTGATATATATGGTGACCTTTTCATCATCACTCTCTTGATGACGAACTTTAATGTTTATCCTATACAACTCTTCAGTGTATTCCTTCATTGTCATCCCTTTCTGTCTCAAATTCTGCATTCTTTGAAACAGATTAATTTCGTAATCTTTGGGTATAAACTTGGATTTCATCTTTGCAACCATTCTATCCAAAATTTTGATTCTTTTCTTTCCTTTGAAACACGTGTCAGCCTGCAGTTCATCCTACCACAGTGCTACATGTCCCTTAAGTCTAGTGACAATATGTTTAACTTTCTTATCTTCCTCGACATCCTCATAGTCAAAGTATTTATCTAGAACTCTAAACCAATCTAGCAGCTCCTCAACGCCTAAGTTGCCTTTGTACATCAGAATGTCCATCTTTTCTCTGGCACATATTCTTTCAACAACTCTGAATATACTTTCTTCTGTAGCATCTTCGACTACAACTTCTCATTCAACTCCAACCTCATTTTCACTTTCATCTTCACTGACGTCTCCAACATCAACTAACTATCTCTGTGCTATCTTCATAGCATCTAGTCAAGCACAAAGTTCTCTCATCTCCCTTTCCACAGTTGGATCAAGCATAGTTCTATCTTGACATCTTCTCGGCGGCATTGTTCAAATCTGTTCTACACAAAATTCAATAACAACTTTCCTTCTGTCTCCCTTGCTCACGGAAAATAATGATTGTAAACTAAGATACCACCTGACACAACACCCCTACCTCAACAGGTTCTGCATGACCTCTTGGTCTAAGGATCCTTCTTAATTATTCCCTTTGAGTCTGATTGACTCCTTGATTCCTTGCCGAAATCTTCACACACACATGTATTTATTCGCAGGTCCTTCTTAGGAGTTACGCCTATGCGAACAAGCACAAAGCGCCAATTCTTACCCATGTGACTAGCTTATGTGACCACATCCTTCACCCAAAAAGGTATTTCGGGTTTCGCAACTTCTCAAAACTATGATGTGAGATTCCTCTAGCTCCTTCTATCCTGAAACCCCAAAAAGGGCTAATGGTTCTTTAATTTCCCCTTGACTTCTCTTGATGTGACTTTCGACCATAACTCGGGCCCAAATATTTCTCACCCCGGGATTTCGAGTATCAGAGATTTCTAATGAAACAACTCCCTTTCCCCGATAGCCGAAATCGTGTGAATTCCTCACCATGGATCAACAGCTCTGAACTTCCAGTGATCTGACGATCCCAATTCTAGCAGGACTTCGTGTATCAGGAGTTCGCAACTCTCGAATCCAAGTTACAACTTTCTCCACACCCCGAATTCCAAAATGACGAAATTCAAGCGCGAGATAAACGTCTCTCATTGATCCAAATTCAATGGCCACTACTCCTCCTAAACTTATGAGTGCTAAAAGACACTCAGCCTTAATCCTTCCGTTGGTCCGCAAGATCCAACGGTCCATGAAACTTCGATGATTCTCCCTCCGAGAATTTCAACTGTCCATCTAGACTTCTCAAGGACGCTTGTCCAATTACTTGGCATCTTCTCTCCATAACTTGGCTCTGTGAGGTGAGTTCCAACCTTGTTCCTCCTTCGAGCTCTCAAAATATCTATCCTTCCTAAGCTTTGTCCTGAGGCAAACTCAAGGATTTTAAAGGGTTCTTGCACGCACTCCTTGCGGCATTCACAATAACCTCTGGTTATTCGGTAAGCCTAACCCTACGCACCTCCTGCAATAACAGTTCTTTAACCTCTCTCATTGGTTGGATAAGTTTAAGGCTTGACCCGGCCTGCACACACCTTGCACGACTCCTGTGGTAAATTTCCACTTCTGCTGGTATAAGAACAACGGTATCCCTCCTGATCTTTTCTGAGATGAAACTCAAAACCCATCAACGAACTCCTTGCGGACCTTCACTGCACAACTTGCAGGATTTCTCAGGAAGAGAAACAATTGAAACTTATACTTATCCTGTTATAGACTTCATACACTCAACATGAAATCAAGAGAAAACACACACATATATAGTATTGAAACAAATGCATAACAAAGAATATAAATGGACCGCAAACATACCATTCATAGTAACCATGAAAACATCATGAAATGGAATCAAAGCATTCTTATATTAATTTCAGTGCTCCTGTACATGGCTTAATAGCAACAACTATCTGCTTATACAATCTTACAATCTTTGTTCTTCTTCTCTGCTATTCTCTTGCTCTACAGCGTACAATTAAAATGAGAATGATCATCCAATACAACACATGCGAGGGAGATTTCTAGAGTTTTCCTTCTTACACTCTAAGCTATCTAATCGAATTAAAAGCTACAACTACTTTACATTCATTCCAATTAAATGCTTCCATATCCGACATATGAGAGCAACGCTCGATATCTGTTTACAATATCCAAAACATAAATGCAATTACATCCTCCTAGATATTACATTAATGTTCTATCATTCAAATTCAAAACATTTTGAAAATGTGCGCTCCAATTGTCCTTAGCTTTTGCACTTGCTTAGTTGGCCTGCTTACGATGCTCCTGCATCAAATTATATAAATACAAGAATATATAGCGTCTATATTTTAAAGTTGTTTAGTCAACCTTAAATTATATAAATGTAAGGATCTATTTTTAAAGAATGTGACTAAGTCATGAAGAAATATTTTGATGATGCTATATATATACATTTGAACCAAAATGCAAAGTACCAAGAACTCGAGTAAACATTTAAGGTGTGAAATTGGTGCTAAATATCAAAGAACCACTAATAATCTTAACTCTTAGTTTTAATATATGTCCTAGATTTTGATGACGCCGAAAATATTTTGATGATGATTTACATAATATTTCAGAGAAAGTCGGACCAAGATGAAAAGGAATCATAACACTAGTAAATATTATTATGTTGTGGAACCACCAGTCATAATTTAGGGAGGGTTCACGCTCATTACATCTCATGTGGGGGGCCTATCGAATGGGAACGTGGAGGGCTCACACTCACTACATCTCTCATGCATGGCCATATATTTGTGGCTAATCTAATTTGGATTAAATTTATGTGTTTAAATCATGCTTATTGAGTCTAATGAACGAGAATTCAATTAAAAATAGGGAAATTTTTAAATCGGATAATGACGTCGCAAGCCACTAGGCTTGAATAAGTCAAAAATATTTAAAAGAGACGATGTCCTCTCGGTTAAATAATCCAAATTTTAAGTGAGCGGGTGGTGACGCACTCCATATAAAGACTAGTACAGTCCAAACAAATAATAATGTTGTTCACTTATGTAAGAACTTTTTATTTTTAAATATGGTCTGCCTATTTTTCTAATGTAAAAAGAGGTTAATGAAGAAAATAATCTGGTTTTGTTTGGTGATGTAGGGATTTCGAAAGATAGTACGGGGGCGTTGTGATTTTGTGAATGAGTTATTCATGAAGGGAAACAAGCATCTCCTCTCTCATATCCATAGAAGAAATCCCTCTGCATCCCTGCGCAGACAGATTATGGTAACTACTCATTATTCCCAACTATTTTGTTGACACAACACTCCAGCGTTTCGATAGTGGCCCCTTCTCTGTCCGAGGAGAATGAGACATTAACAAAAAATATAGGCTTCTTTTCTTTGCTTGACTATATAAGATTAACATGTCCAATTGATGTGAGGTTCCCAGGATATCTATGAGGATTGCCTGAGATGCCCAGGTAGTGAGGAGGTGTTGAGGAAGTTCAGGACGAAGTGAGGCCGTTGACGTGCAAAGAGTCGACTGAAGAGGAAGACATTGTCAGTGGTAAAGCCCTCAGGTGGCAAGGCAAGGTTGCCATGCTGATCACATCAAACTACAAACTACATTGAGCAGACAGCATCTAGTGCACTTATAACATAATTATGGTCCACTTTATAATATATATATATAATTGTTTTATTGCAAGTGACAATTATTTTTGAAAAAATGCCCACCGAGGGATATTTAGTCTCATCAAAGTTTTATCAGGCCATTGGAAAATCCTAAATTCTAATCAGAAATTTTAAGAAAATAAATTAATTTTTCAAAAAAAAAAAAATTAAATACATACTCTAGAACATAGGGAAAACGTGTTAAGGAGATACATAATGTACCAAATAATGTCGCAAAACGGCTCCCCTAAAGCTATAATCCCTCACGAAGGGACTAATTAGGATATGTCAACTAAATTAAGATAAAATTTATTAAATCAAATATATTATGCAAGTTAATTTACTGAGTTATTAATTCAATACATTATTATGCAAGTTGTAATCAAATTAATATAATGTTTACAAATTATTTTTAATTAAAGAGTTATAAAAAAATAATTTTTTTATTTTTATAATATATTTCTAAAATGTTCATAATATTTTAAATCTAACTGAATCATTTACTCATAAAATTACATGAAAAACTTTATATTATAAGATTATTTTATATATATATATATATAACAAAAATGTTCATAATGTTCCAAAACTAACATTCTAAAACTAACAATGAAAAAATATATCATACAATTCATTTTTTATAATAAAAAAAAATTAATTCAACTATTCATTAAAAAAATATTATACAATTTAACTCATTCCATATATTCTTTATACATTTTATTATAAAAGAAATAATATTTTAGAACTAACTCAACCATTCATCATAAAAAAATTAAAATGAAAAAAAAAATATTATATAATTAATTGTTTATGTATTTCATTATGTAAAAAATCCACATTTTAGATGACTTCTCTTAAAAATTTTGAACATGAAAAAAATTAAAATGAAAAACAAATATTATACAATTCATTATTTATATATTTCATTATCTAAAAACTTCAAAATTTTAGATGAGTTCTATTAAAAAAATTGAAAACATTCTTGAAAACTTTGATAGCATAATTTATCGATCTGTTTACCTCTTTTGCATGTGTGTGCCAAGTGTACAAGGACTTGAATTATACTGTTTTAGTGTAGATTTTTTCAACAAGTTTTTTTTGAATAAAACTATTCTCATATTATGGTATAAAGTACATTTATTAAGAGTACAATGTGATTGGATTTAATAGTTAAGAATACATTTTTCAATATGAAAATTAGAAGTTTGAATATTTAAAGAGATAAGGTACATATAATTTTATAAACTAAGTAACCTAATTGTTATATAATTTCATAAATTAAATAACCTAATTGTTATATAGAAAGATATCCTACTTGATAAATAACTAAAACTTTAAAATTAGATATTACTATTATTTTGAAATATTCTTCAATATAAAAGAAAACAAAAAGATAAACAATCCTATATTTCCTCACATGATCATAAAATGTTTAAAATGAAAAAATAACACATTATGAGATATAAAAAAAACTCAATTCATTAAAATCTTGTTCACAATGTTTTATATACCTATTATCAATCATGTCGTAATTACTTTTAATATATACCTATTATCAATCAAACTGTAATTACTTTTAATATATACTTTAATAATTATTTCTGTAAAATAATTATATTAAAATCCTCTATTTTTAATGTGAAGTAAAACAATGTTTTATATACCTATTATTAATCATGTTGTAATTACTTTTAGTATATACTGATTATCAATCAAGTTATAATTACTTTTAATTTATAATTTAATAATTATTTCTATAAAATAATTATATTAAAATCCTCTATTTTTAATGTGAAGTAAAACAATGTTTTATATACCTATTATCAATCATGTTGTAATTACTTTTAGTATATACTGATTATCAATCAAGTTATAATTACTTTTAATATATAATTTAATAATTATTTCTATAAAATAATTATAATAAAATCTTCTATTTTTAATGTGAAGTAATAAAGAATAACCATGACACAATGTTTTATATACCTATTATCAATCACGTTGTAATTATTTTTAATATACAGTTTAATAATAATTATTTCTGTGAAATAATTATATTAAAATCCTATATTTTTAGTGTGAAGTAGTAAAGAATAACAATAATATTTTAGAAGAACTACACAAAAGATCCATTCAATGGTAAATTTGACAAAGATTTATTGGTCATATTTCACTAATAACAAACTTGAAATAGTAAAAAAAATAGAATATTTAGTCTTTTTCTTGTGTTTATAATGTATCCTATTTTATTTTATTTTATATTTATATTTATATGAAAATGTGTTTTTGATTGTTGAATTTTATTAATTTATTTTTATAAAATATTTTAAATTTTTTTATAAAATAGAAATTAACTATACATATATTTAAATAACTTTAAATACAATAAAAAATATTAAAAAATTATAAATTTTAATATGATAAATAAAACTAATATTAAATTTCAATAGTCAAATAAACAAACACCATTAAAAAAAATTGAGAACATTCAAAACAATTGAGATGAAAAAGATAGCATACTATTCATTATTCATATGTTTTATTATTAAAAAAATAAAAAAATTATAGAAGAATCTTTTTAAAAATTCCTAATTAATAAAGAAACCATATAACAATAACATTGCTGAAAACCTTAAACCTAATTTAATGATCACGTCTTGTGAATCTATACCAAGTGCAAAGTTTATTTATCGATGATTTAGTCTACGATTTTATTTCTTTAATAAAACCTAAGCACTTATACCGTATAACTATTTCATCTATTTTAAAGGTCATGGTATGGAACACATTAGTTTCATTTTGAAATTTTTTACTATTTAGAAAAACGACAAACAATCTTCTATCATAAAAATAAAAGTGTATTTACATTAAAATTTTATATTTTAAAATGGTTAGATTTTATTTTATTATTTTTTAGTTACTCACTATCAAATGTATTAGATATTTGATAATAAATGAAAATTTAAATAGAATATTACAATTTACAGAAATATCTAAAATATACATTTTTGATAAAAAAGTATTAAAATCCCTAAGAAAGAAATTACTACCATTAATAAATATGACTTTTCAAATATTAAAAGTTAAAGAAGATTTGACTACTAGTTTCTCAATTACTTACTTATTTTCATAACAAACCTATGGGTGATAAATGCATAAATTTATTGAACTCTAATTTGGAAATGCAGTGGACTAGTTAGCATGCAACTTTTGGTCATGGATTTTGGCATGTGAGTTTCAATATCTTAATTAAATCTAAATTCATTTTTCATTTTTTATATTAATTTTAAATATCAAAACTATGTAAAAAATTATACAATCACTTATTAAATTAAATATTTTATATTAATTTGTATTAAAATGGGAGTATTATTATGAAATACAAAACCATAACAAAATTATATAAAGTTAAAATTCATTCCAGAAAAAAAATAAAAATTATTAAATATATTACATGGAACAACCCATGAACTAATAAGACAAAAAAATACACACATACATAATGGTGCAATTGACCATACTAGACTATGAAATTTTATCATTAAAGTGATAATATACAACAAGAATCGCCTACATACAATGCATGAAAAGTATAAGTCCTATTTTAGGAAATATAAGGAGGATTATTTGTCATTTGTTCATATTCTATATATTATAATAATAGAAAAAAATGGGGAAGAGGAAGAGGCATTCTACCAATTAAAGATTCAATTCGCTGTGATGATTGAATTTTTTTTGCATGCCTTTGTTTAGCTATAGAAGTGCCAGAATCCACTATAACAATGTAGTTCTAAACCTAGTCACACAAAATACTTTTATCAATCTTAAATTGTGCTAAGATTTCCCACGTGATAAGGTTGAGTTGCATCAATTTATTGTGTGAAAATTAAATCAATGTCCATTTTTTGATAAATTATTTTCCAAATTAACCTTGAGAATCCAAGTGTTCTTGTCACATCCTCAAATATTAAAACAAATTATTTTAATTTAATGTATTGAAAATAAATTTTCATTTACGGAAATTCGTATTTGAAATTATGAAGGCATGTAATTATTATTTTTGTGATTATTGGGGAAGAGTTTGACTACACATGTAAGAGACTGACATTTTAATAAATTAACTCGGAGCTGATTTTTACAAGTTGATTTCTATCACTAGCAACCCCTAAAAATCAGGGATTTGTAAAGCTCTGAATTTACCAAGGAGGGAAACTCATGGAAAATTCTTAGGAAATTAAAAAGGAAATATTTACAACATATCTGGGAGGTAGGATGTTGATTAGTATGTTCTGGAGATGACTATTTGTTGTGTGATCACAAGTGATGTTAGGAAAATGAATTCTTAATTGTTATGAAAGACAATGGCTAAGAAGTGGAGCCCAGTTTTCTTTTATGGAGTCATGGTTAGAGGGTGATCAAGAAAAGTAATCTTGGTTGTTTGTTATCTATCGTGGTTGTTCCATTTGTTTTTCAAACATAACTATTTCATATATGTATCTACATTTTACCTTTTCAATTCCTGTCAGATATTAAACTAGTTACATTACATAGTCTATCTATATGGTTATTTCTTTTATTCATTGGGTTTATGGATTTTATTTAGCTACAAAATTTTAGGTGTATGCTACAAAATTGAATCTGTATAGATGTATGCGTGTTATAGAAGTTAAATAGTCATTTTTATAATTCATCGATATCTTAACATGGAATCATATATTCTAGTTATCAATCTTGAGAAAAGAAAAGGCTAAAGTAGATTAGGCATTTCATACACTGTCTTAAATTCTAGAAGATACCATATACAATAGAGTAATTATTATATACTACACAGCCTTAGGGTGCTTTGATTTCTCCATGCTTTGAACGAAGAATAAGTAATTGGATAACTCTGTAAGAATGGGTGAAATTAGAGTCTCTGTCATATATATTGGATACATAAAAAATATGGAAAAAAAAACCATGAGAACACATACACTTTAGGTGGAAACATTATACTTAAATTGCTAGGAAATAAACTGTACATTTTCCAAGTTAATAGGGCTAAGCTACAAAAATATTTTGGAGAACTTGATAATCCTTTTCTTATTTAGGTTTTGTTATCACTCTAAGAGTCACTCCCAGACTGAAAATGAGAGTAAGTTTGGTAACATATAAATGTAAATGGATTAAAATGGTTTTGAATAGGTGGATTAACAAGATGGAGAAAGAAAGGGAGAAGGCAACAAATTGCAGATCAGTAGGCTACACCAATGGGCAATGGAGTCAGAAACATTCTACTCCTTGAAGGCACAAAAGTTGCTTAACAGAAAACAAGATTGTATGCTGATAGGTTGAAGAATGAAGAAGGAAATCATAAGATAGAATGTTCACGAAACATATATGCTCTCAATTTAATGAATCAACAAATACTTGAATATAAACAATGACTGATGGGGAAAATAAAACAGATCCTCTACTACTTAGGGATTCATAAATCATTAACGACCTTTGATCCTCAAATCTGAAATATATTCAGATAAGAATATATATAAACAAAAGAGTTACAATATGCAATCACATCTCTCATGAGTCTCCAACAACAGTACTGCTTACAATCCTAAAATGCCCGCAGGCTTACAAATGAACAGACACAGGAAAATTGCATGCTCGTACTCTCTTAGCTCATGAATCCCCCTATACAAGAGATTTCTCCTTACATAAATATAAAATAGCACACAAATAAACTTAGGAGGTTGAATCTCATCTCCTCCATTGGATTCTATGCCTTGGATATAGGTGGCAAAAATAAAAGAGACAAAAATCCAACAAACTGCTAATTTTCAGGAATTTGTTGGAAATCATTAATAAATTGTTTCCACCTCATGCATGAGGCCTTTGATGGAGATAAATATTAGGTTCATGTGTCTCTTGACATCTAAATAATCCTTGAGAATCCATTCAAATCCTCCTTGACAGGTGAAACCTTCCAACAAGGCAAATATGGAAACCATGACCACTACAGGAAATTAGGTAGCGCCTCTATAAAACAATTGATAACGCCACTTCTATGTTTAATATATCTCAAAACATAACACATTTTAAAAAACTGAGAGAGGTTTTTGTTATTTAGAATGTTATGAACAAAAAAACCTCCAGTTTTCAAAAATACCTTCTAAATGTTTCACAATCCAAGTTTTAAGTTAGTCACTCAAAACTGGTAGAAGCGTCCAAATGTAATTCCACACAATTCGGTTTCTGCCAGAATTTAGGTAGTAAATTTCGATAGCGCCCGCCTGTGTGTGATTGGGTAGTGTAAATCCATGGATGATTTTGATTCTTGGAACCTTGTGAGATTGTTTTCAATGCTTGTGTCTTTGTCTAGTGTTGTCTTGAGATGTCGATTAATGATTGAACTTGGAGATTGGACATAACCGAATATAATTTCAATTTTTCCAAAAATAAATAAAATATCCCATAACAATTATATTCATTTGCCAAAATGAATAGTGAAGGACTTATGCAAAGTTGATGCATAAACCAATATTGTGCTAACATAGGCTTCAAGGGGTATAGAGTCCTCTCTCTGAGGCTCTAAGAACTCTTATAGTTTCAGTGCCTTATCCTAGGGTTGCTCCCAACCTTTAACCTTTTCAATCTTCTTTGATATGTGACCTTGAACCAAAACTAAATGCAAATGAAAACTGAAACTGAAAAAAACTAATGAAAAAGATACTTGTCCAACAAGCTTATTGCACACACCTACTCTAATTATTGGGAAAATGAAGCATTCAAGCTACATGAAACAACGAATGGAGCCATTTCATCATTTTTTCAACTGTTTGAATCTTTGAAATGTGCTTCCGTAAGCACCAGAGATAATTCTTACTTGAAGACATGTCAAAGAAACATTTGGCAATAGACTTTCCATTGAATAAATCAAGGAGCCTAGGCCCACTTTCTGCTTGCAGACAGGATGCAAATGGATCCTGAAAAACATCATCAATACTTACCCCTGCAACATTGCTTTGTGTAAAAAGGAAAATTGTTGCATTACGTCCTTCCTCCACTATGCTTGGTTGTTGCATGACTTGTTGATTTCCTGATTCATCCTCAATGCATATGGCCTTGGTCCACTCCTGGTCATGAGGTGTATTAGGAAAAATGATTAGTGATGCTTGTCTTTCTTTAATTTCAACCTCTCTCATATGTTCACATGGCATTTGATCTTGGCTGCTTGACGAAACTGAGCTTGTGTCTTCAAGAGGAATAGGGAGTTGATAGGACAGTTCATCACAATTAGAAGTGCTTGGGAAACTACATTCTTCTGTCTTATCTTCTGATTGTGAGGGATATTCATCATAGCTTGGCTTGTGGTCCCAATTTCTTAGTCTTTCACCTTCTAAACTTAGATTAACATATTTTTCTTCTTTTTCAGCAACAAGAATATGACATGAGGGTTCAAACAAGTTATTTTTTATTTGATGGGAAGGGTACTTCTATGATATAAGGTATTCAACGGACTGTTCATGGAAATCATCTTCATAATCATCATACAAAGGTGAATCAATGACCACTTGACTATTAATGGTTGAGGGGATTAGTACAATAGATGGAACAATTGGTTGTTCAAGGAAAACATCCTCATAGTCATCAAAACTTGGAAAATCATGGCACACTGGCTCATTAACAATAGGAGGGATTGGTAAGCTATGAATTTGGTCATGAAATGTTGCAACAATATTTTCATGATGAAATGAATATGAATCTAAGATGACCTCTTGACTTAAAGAATCGAGAAAAGGAGGAGATAAGGAAATGATGGATTGCCCATATTGATCTTTCTCTTGGAGACCTAGATTTCGACATGAATGATGCATTTGTTCTTAAAATTTAGGAAAAACATTATGAAACTCACCATGTAAGTCCTTCTCTTTGAAATAATCCCCTTCATTTTCATTGCTAGAGGAATCACTTGTTGAATCCTAAATATATGATGCATACCCCTCACAACAATTCTCAAAAAGTCTTTCAGTTGGATAAGTTTTCTTGCAATGAGAATAAAAAACATCATGAAATTCCTTCAAAGAGGAAATAATAGAAGAAGTCAATGTTCTATACCATGGCCTCACAGAGCCTTCCAATGAATACATGAACATTTTCATTAATATATCTTCATGATGGATGTCAAGGTGTTGCATCAAAGCCTGAAATTTTAACATGCTCAAAAGGGTTGTCATCATCACCTTCATAAAATCTGGGCAGTAAATCTTTCCATTCATCAATTTGAGGCACAGGATGTGGATAACCATCTATGGATGAGAAATATAGTGGGGCAAACCTCCTGGCCAGGATAGTCTTCATAGTCATTTGATTTATCTCATCCCTAGCGGAGTCACCAAAAGATTATGAACAATGGAATGGCCGTAGTGAATGTGCAGTCTTGAAGGTGTCCAACCTTAGTCACCATCTAAAGATGGAGTTGTACAGTGTCATTCTTCCCATCGAGATTTTCAATCTGCTCAAATCTGTCCCCAACAACGATGCCAATTAATGTTATCACTCCAAGAGTCACTCCCAGACTGCAAATGAGAGTAAGCTTGGTAACATAGAAATGTAAATGGATTAAAATACTTTTGAATGGGTGGATTAGCAATATGGAGAAAGAAAGGGAGAGGGCATCAAATCACAGCTCAATAGGTTACACCAATGGGCAATGTAGTCACAAACATTCTACTCCTTGAAGGCACAAAAGATGCCCAACAGAAAACAAGATTATATGTTTATAGGTGGAAGAATGGAAAATGAAATCATAAGATAGAATTTTCACTAAACATATATCCTCTCAATTTAATGAATCAATAAATACTTTAATATAGACAATGACTGATGGGAAAAATACAACATATCCTTTGTTGTTTAGGGATCCATAAATCATTGACAACCTTTGATCCTCAAATCTGTTGTATATTCAAATAAGGAGATATATAAACAAAAGAGTTACAATCTGAAATAACAGCTCTCATGAGTCTCCAACAACAATAATGCTTACAATCCTAAAATTCCCACAAGCTTACAAATGAACAGACATAGGAAAACTGCCTGCTCCTACTCTCTCTAGCCTCTCTTGGTTCATGAATTCCTCTATCCAGGATATCTCTCCTTCCTCAAATAGAAATTAGCATCCAAATAATCTTAGGAGGTCTAATCCCATCTCCTCCACTGGATTCTAAGACTTGGAGATAGGTGGCAACAATCAAAGAGACAAAAATCCAACAAACTGCTAATTTTCAGGAATTTGTTGGAAGTCATTAATAAATTGTTTCCACCTCATGCATGAGGCCTTTGATGGATATAAATATTAGTTGTGGCAACCTCCCAACAAGACGAATATCAAAACTGTGACCGCTACAGTAAATCATGTAGCGCCACTTGTATGTTTAATATCTCTCAAACCATAACACATTTTAAAAAATTAAGAGATTTTTTTTTTGTTTAGAATGTTATGAACAAAAACCTCCTCCTGTTTTCAAAAATACCTTCTCAATTCTTCACAATCCAAGTTTTAAGTTAGTCACTCAAAATTAGCATAAGCGTCCAAAAATAATTCTGCACAATTTGGTTTCCGCTCCTCCTATGTTGGATTGGCTTTGGCTAGTTTTGCCTTGTGATGTCAATTAATGATTAAACTTGGAGATTGGGCATAACCCAATATAATTTCAATTTTTTCCAAAATAAATAAATATCCCATAACACTTATATTCATTTGCCAAAATAAATAGTGAAGGACTTATGCAAATCTGATGCATAATCCAATCTTGTGCAAACAGGTTTTATTTTAGTACCAATCGATATCTTATATCATATCAATATCTAGAAGTTTTGGATCACTACAGGCATAGTAGGATGCATGAGAAAAAATATTTGTTCTGAGAAATTGTGTTAATTCCTCCTATCTGTAATACTTACTTCCCAAGCTATCAAATACATTTCTCATAAGAATACTATCATATTCATATATTAGTCAAAAGGAAATAACACAGGAGGACTCTGTATATTGTGCATACTAGTGTGAAATAATGCAGAGCAATAAAGAACAATTATAGAACTTGAAATTAGGAAAACGTTCCCCCGGGTTATTAACATGCGTAAAACTATTTTTCACAAAATTATAATCTCCTAATAATAATTCTAAGGAATGAAAAATTGATACGAATTCTGATTTGAAGGTTCACCCAAGAAACAGTGTATTTCCTACTAAAATTCGACTTCAAGTTTTCTAAAGTGACAAAACCAGAACAGTGTAATTTTTAGGCTGGAACCCGAATACCTTTCGAGGGTAAAAACTTCTCGTCATTAACCACAACAATATATTTTTAGCTGCAAATTAAATGGGAATATTTTATGAGATCTCAGTTAGATAATAATGACTCATTAGGGATTCCTAGAGTTTAGGGATTATGTTGAGGGTAGCTGGAGGAGGTTGAGATATTCCCTCAACTTCTCCCACAATAAGTGGAATAAGTGGGATCTCACTCCAACTATTTATGTACGTATTGTATCTGAGTTTATGTGCAATGTAATACAAACTGTTTTCTGTTTTGAGCTTAATTCTTCCAATTATTAACTTGGTATCAGAGCTGAGGAAAGAGGGTGATACTGAGAGGACG
>SNQJ01S0001941.1:12130-33502 GCA_010110895.2 Picea sitchensis | reverse complement strand
CTGAAAAGGAAGGCGAAAAGGATGAGATGCTGAAATTACTCATGGAGCAGAACGCTCAGTTAAAAGAGATGGAAGCAGAGATGGAAAGACTGCTGAGAGAGAAAGAGCAAACAAAGATAATGGAAGGCATCCCATTAAGTGCTATCCCAATTGCAGGATTGAGCACAACAACAGTGACATCCATTCCATCTTCTACAACAGTGTCACTACCAGAGGGAGCCACAGACTTGGCCAAGTCTATGGAGAGAATGAACCTGCAAGAGTCTGAAATAAGCAGGCTTAAGAAAGAAGTAGAGAATCTTCAAGAGCTAAAGACTTCTTTCCAGGCTAGTCTGTCCAAAGAGAAACAGGTAAATGAGCAAATCAAGAAAGAGTTACAGCAGCTCCAGAAACAGACAATGGCAGGGAAAAGTTTGGCAGAGGTGAAAGAGATCATGTGGACTGATATTTCCAAGTCTATAAACGAAATCTGGCCAATGGTTCAAATTATGTTTGAACAAAACGAGTTGCTCGAGAGGAGCAAGCAAGCAGTGGAGAAAATCAGAACGGAGCTCGGAGACATGCCGACACAAACTAATGAAATCATAAGATTCCTGAATTCCAAAACTAGGGAGGAACTGGAAGAATTGAAAATCGAGGACAGGACAGAAACCATACTTGAAGTCAAAAGGGTTCTAACCAAAAGGGGCCTCATGCTTCAGCTTGAGGAGAAAATTCAAGTTATGGATCAAGGAGTGCAGAAGTTTTTCAACAAGATAGATGCTCTGCAAATGAAGGGTCTACCTGGTATGAAGGTCGTTAATGACAAATTAATGACACTCCCTGATTATAAGAAAAGGTTAGATGAAGTGTCTAAGGACAATTCTAAGATGCATTTCAATATATAGAAGATACCATCCATTTGTTTTGGTGGTTTCATGAGAGGTTGGACCTCATCTTCCAAGGTACCGGTAGAATGGGTGAGTGATATCTTGGTATTCTTAACAAATGAATTATTATACTACCAAAAAAAATAAAGAATTAATCTCCAATATCTTGAAATAACAAGTCATACACTACCAAGAAATAACAAGTAATGAGATGCTATATTACTCATCACTTTGAGGTGACAACCTCCAATACCACTTAGAAGGGATAACCTCCATTCAATTCAAATATATGAACATACCTCCTCCATACCTATGATGTCTTAATTAAGAAGAAGTAATGAAAATAATAATAATAAATACATAACAAGTAGTATAGTTTTTATGTAAAAATAAAAAATAAAAAAAATCCATTCTACATCCCACTATTGATTTCAACCGTCTTTTCCTCAAAACTCATGAATTAGAACATAAGTATGAAGGGCCCTTCCCTTCACTCAAAAACTCGTGAGTTACGCTGCTTAGTTTCTCTTCCTTCAAAACATACCATTAATTTCACAATGGACTATTACTAGCATAGCCGCTAACTCGTGGTTGAGAACGTTGAAAGGTAGCTGCTGAGAACGCGTGTACCTAATACACTGAGAACGCGTGCCTTCAATATAAAACGTTTGTGGTAATCCGTCTGTGGTAATATGAAACGTTTGGCTACATTAGGTTGATAAATGGAATGTTAAAAAGTAAACATATTAACGGATGCCTTGATAACTACAAGAAAGTTATGAACAATAAATCTAATCCATTGATTTTGGAGGATGACTAAGAATATGCCAACATCTTCAATGCATAGCCATGAGATTATGGTTTAAAGTTAAATAAGGTTAAAAGATCATTAATTATGCCCATTGTCAATAAGTGTACATCTTTCAGCATAACAAATGATTTTTATTTAATTAACTGTAAATTAGAAGTTAAAAAATTAAAATTAAAGTTTAATACTATGTATAACTATATATATAACTACGGACAAACCCATCACTATCGAGAAACGCATATTTTCAAGCAAGTTGACGTGCTCGTTTGAAGAATTGTATCATCACCACAAAAATAAATTTGTAAAACATTCATGTCGGTGTGGAAATCGAACGGGCGATGTGCATAACCAAAAGGATTGCAGCGCGACAATTATCTTCGCTAAGCGACAATTATGGAGCCGACAATTGTGGTGTTAAATCCGCGAGGTGGGCCGTTCGATTATCATCGGCGGTAAATCGAACGGGCAACAGTTATCGTCACTAGGCGACAATGTATATGGGCACTCTGGTCAATTCAAACTACGATTATCTTCTCTTTTGAATCGTCTGGACAATACTATTTTATGAATTGACCAGAGTGCACATATACATTGTCGCCTAGGGAAGATTATTGTCGGCCGTTCGATTATCATCGGCGGTAAATCGAACGGGCGACAGTTATCTTTACTAGACGACAATGTATATGGGCACTCTGGTCAATTCAAACTACTATTATCTTCTCTTTTGAATCGTCTGGACAATACTATTTTATGAATTGACCAGAGTGCCCATATACATTGTCGCCTAGCGAAGATTATTGTCGCCCGTTCGATTTACAGCCGATAATAATCGAACGGTAAAAATATGAATCGGCCATTCTTGTCAATTCAAAAGCGCCTCGTTGTCAATCTTCGTAGAGCGCTTATATTCATTGTCGCCTAGCGAAGATAATTGTCGCCCGTTCGTTTCACATCGGATGATTGTCAAACGGCCGACCTCTAGGGCGGGCTGATTCTCATGTATGGTTACATGCATTTTCTAAATCGCACACAGTTGATTTATCTATTTGTATTTATCTGCTGATGTGGTGTTATCCATCTTGCTTCTTCCGTTGCAATGGGAGGAGAAGAGAGGAGGAGAAATAGATACGATGTGTTTCTAAGCTTTAGAGGGCGCGACGTGAGGAGAGGCTTTGTGGATCATCTCTACCACGCCCTTACCAGCGCAGGCTTCAGTGTCTTTCTAGACACCCACCAAATCAAGAGAGGGGACGATATCTCTGCAGCCTTACAACACGCAATCGAGGTGAGCCATATCTTGATTCCCATATTCTCCCACAATTACGCACGATCTACCTGGTGTCTTAAAGAAGTCTCGCTTATCGTGCACGAAGTACTTCGGAAGAAGAGGAAGGATAACGAGTCAGCCGTTGCCATTCCTTTATTTTACGATGTCACTCCTTCGCATGTTCGGCACCCGGATCAATCTCATGGCAGCCCATTTGCTGAAGCATTCCACGAGCATGAGAGGAGTGGGAGATACTGCCCGCAAGAAATTGATGAATGGAAGGCTGCTCTCTTCACGCTCTCCAATCTCTCTGGCTGGTCGCTCCAAGAAGACACGAATGGGTGGGTAACTCATCACTGTTCCCTGTTCTTCTCTATTCTTATTTGTTTATATGCTTCTGCTTTCTGCTCTATTCTTATTTGTTTATATGCTTCTGTTTGTGCTTAAACCCTTAATATTTTCAGATTCTGTGCAGATATGAGGCAGCACTGGTGAAGCGCGTGGTTGAAGACGTGGGTAAACTTTGTAAGAGACGGACATCTCGCCTCTGATTTAATTCTACTGCTCCATCACGACATATAGCGAAGGAAGATCTTCTTCTAAATAAACCGACTGGGCATTTCGGAGATATTTGCAGCGTGTTTCGTCTTGTCTGCCTAAACATTTATTACACCTATGAATGCTTGTTTAATAGGGTTGTGCTTTAGTTACTTAATTAGAGAAACAAGGTACATAGAGTGTAATATGCTTGCACAACTTTGACCTTCTGTGGTCTGCTAAATGTTTGTAGTAAATTTGTAATCAAAGGCCCAATGTATTTGTATCCTATCCGGTTTGACTGTTAACTATTCTCTTTATCAAATTCTATTGATTGTCTGTGCTTTCTGATTCATATGTACTATAATTCTTGATTTTGTTTTCAAAATAAAATTTCTATATGAAAATTTTTATTTAAGCTATGAATTCAATATGTTGAGAAATTTCGATTTAAATTATATTGAAGTTACTAATTCAATATATTCTCATGTAAGTTGTCATCAACTTTTCTCTAAAGTACGAAGAGAAATTTTGTTTGTGTGGGAATTATAATTCAGCTTATAATCAGCCATTTGGAAGTAGTATGAAAGTTTTGGTCTCCTTTGATAAGGATAGAAACTTACTAGGATATCATCTATCGAAATAGTGACATTATGCAATGGGTAAGTTTTAAGTTGTTAAAGGGATTTGCCCAACCAGATTAAATATTTAAATACACTTCGCGTCGAATTGGCCATGATCGGACAACCCTCTTCCAAATGTTCTCGTCATTTTTATAAAAAGTTGAAGAATTATTTCTCTATGTTATTCTATGCCATAAAAGGGTCATGCTAAATAATTTTATTTATCTGCTTTTATTGTGAGCGATTCTTTCATCCAATTTTTTCTTAATAATTGGCTATGTTCACTATTCGATAACAATTATTATTTTTATATTTTTTCAAAATACAATATTGATATATAAAACAATTCTATTTATGCTTTTTTAAGGTGGTAAATGGATTATAACTTAGTTGTTAATCATAAGTGAATACACTTATTATTTGTTTTTATCAATGACTATTGCGACTCATGAATATTGTAGTGCATGAGTTGTAGAATGGATATGTTGATATATGCATTTTGATGTTTAAGGGACATAATATAATGCCACAATTCTCTTTGTCATTTGATGTCTATGTTTTTAATGGGTGACTGCGTTGATGGTTTATGTTGTTACTATTTTAATGAGTTATTATTGAATGAATGAATGATACTTTGAGTGGTTTCCTTGTCTGCTTTATCCCTTCATATACGTTACAAGACTAGATGGTCTCTATAATTTTCATGGCGTCTTGGGTGAGACCTTGTCCGGTCCTCGACTGAATATTTATATGCAGATGCCTTGTGGTTTTGTTGGTCAACTCTAGATAAACCTTAGGTCATCAACCCCGTAGTGTTAGGTAGGATGATTGTAAGCAAGAACCAACAAGGAGCTCCAATTGAGGCGGTTTTTCCACTGTTGCAAAGGTCTCGATGTGTGTAACAAGGTCAAAGGTGTGTGCATGATTTTTGGATCCTATAATACCTAAACATTATGCTTAAAGCCTCATATTTCTCGAGAAATTTCCAAACCCGAATGGATCATATATCCTTAAAATCACTTAAGTCTAGAAGAAATGAGATCATGTAGGGATGTCTCAATTATGTATGACATACTTGTTGGCTAAAAAGACAGGGTACTTGTGTGGCCAATGGAATACAAGGATAAGGAGGTATGAACAAAATGAGGGTTTTGTATATTTTAGATTAGAATCTAGGGGTTTTTATTTTAAGATTGTGGTTGGGAAAAAAGAGAAATTATCATGTTAAAATTGGGTAAAATGTGCCAAAATTAAATAAAAAATTGTTCCCCCTTAAATTCCCCACTAAAGGATACCCATGATGATTTTTTGGCATGATTATGCTGAAAGATTTGGAGACAAAATAAACCAAAGTAATGTGTTGTGTGGAATGCTAAAATTCTACTTAAAAATGATGATATGAAGAAATAACCAATATAAAGAAATAACAAGTTTATGGTTTTTATGGTCATTGGAAGAAAATATTTCTAACGTTTTCAAAAACCAAAGTAATGTATTGTGTGGAATGCTAAAACTCTACTTAAAAATGATGGTATGAAGAAATAACCAATATAAAGAAATAACAAGTTTTTGGTTTTTATGGTCATCGGAAGAAAATATTTCTGACGTTTTCCAAAACCAATGTCCTCTATTTTGTCCAATTTCAATTTTAGTATATTTTCTTCTCTTCCTTCTGATGGATGACTCTACAACAAATCAATTACACACACCTGAAATGAAATGCGGATGAGATGCACAATTCCTGAAGAAATCTATGAAAAAATCATTTGACCAATAATTTACCCATGGATTTTTGGAATTCAAATTACAATGTCAACATTCAAGTGGTTGAATGCATGCAGTTGAGTTTTGTTGTAGATTTATTTACGAAGTTAGATATCAAAATCAAAGTATCCAATAGATTCTAGGAAAGTCTACATAACACAATCTTACCTAAACGTTTTGGCGAGGTACATAACAAAGCTTCCACTACCAGAATTAAAACAAAAATTCACACAACTATGCAATCTATTTTAATTTAAAAGTTCAAATAGCATTTTTTTGTGCTCACCTTGCAAGTTAGGAAAACGAGTTTTCCTTCTCTCCCTACCACTTTTGGGAGAATACTTCTTTTAACACTACATTAAAAATAACCAACATACAAACCACTGAGTTTTCATCAAAATATTCTAAACTAATATGTTGGTTGAACAATGTATAAGATAATAAGGAAGATCAAAATACAAAAATAGGACAAAATATCACATAAGAAACTCGTCTTGATTTTTAAAAATCACATACATAATTAGGGGTGTGACAACCCTTAAACCCTAGTTTTTAACATGAGGAATAGTGTTTCAAAAAAGATTATTCCACCTGGTCATTTTAGTAATTGGTCAAACTCCACGACGGGTTGGAAATCATTAAATTGGCCACATCAGAACTATGAATATGGAAAAAAATCATACTAATATAGGTTTTACTCTCTTGTGTTAAAAAGCCAGAGAAAATAGAGAACATTAGATGAAATATATAGTATTAAAATGAAATAAAAGAAAAAGACCTAAGACCCCACTAACACAAATTCAAAAGGACCAAAAAAAAAACCGGAATGCATAACCAGAAAATACAATATCCTAATGAAGAGGAAATTAGAAAGTGCAAACACAACCCTTGTTATTTTAATAGAAATTAGGAAAGTGGTTAGAGAATGATCCAGATGGATTTTTGTGGCCTCACATCTATTCCAACTGGTTCATTTTGGCAGTTTTCCAGTTTGGCAATTTTTTCCTAGTTTTTATGTCCCTCATTTCTGGGGCCGTTTTGAGGCACTAAACAACATATTTAGGGCTCGAAACAACCAAAATATTAACATAGTCAAACTATGATGGAAACATGTGTAGTCTGCGAATAAACCTTTCCAACAGGCTATCATGTGCCTAAAACGAAGATCATATGCAAAAGTTATGACCCCGGGAAGTTGATGTACTAGCTTACCCAAACAGGGCCCACATGACTTTAGGCACTTGATCTCCTAGGGTTAGGTTTTTGGATGTATAGGGTTTTGGAATTCATTCTTACTGTAAAAATGCTTTTAGATCCTCATTGTAATAATCTTCTGGCAAATGAGCACAGTCGTTACATCTCTTCTCAGAGATAAGCTGCCACCATTCCAACAATCTTGTTTTCCACTGCATTTTACAGTTTCAGTTTATTTCTTTATTGAATAGAAACTAGTTTTACTGTATCTTTGTTATTTTGTGTTAAATTTATTTTAATAATCTGTGTTCATTTCATTATGCTCATAAAATCTGGATCCGTGGTATCAGAGCGGTGTGCTCCTTGTCGTTCTTAATGCATGTCCCCAACAAGGTCAGGGTACAAAGAATTGGGTCTCGAGCTTGTTTCTCTTGAGTAAAAAATCTCTTGCATGCCCAAGAGACCTCTCATAGGGGAATAAAATAAAGATGATGAGAGATGAGATCCTATCAAAATGTTGCTTGAGAAATCCATCACACAACAGAGGAACAAGAAGATGGATAATTTTTCACAAATCCTTTGGGGCTACTAACAGGCGACACATCATCCTCGAGTGGAGGCGTCACTCTCTTCAAGGTAGAAACCAACTTTTATATTCCTATATTTGAAGGTCAGATAGACATAGATGTTGTAGACACATGGTTGAATCTACTAGAAGGGTATTTTTCTATCCATAACTTTTCAAATAGAGACAATATTACTTTTGCGCTCATCAAAGTTGTTCCCCATGTCAAATATTGGTTGGAAACTTTCTGTGAGCAAAAAGAAATAGAGGAACCCTCATTATTTACAGTCACAGACACCTACAAATCCTTAATGGATGCTATTAAGGATCAATACTACTATGTCGAAAGTTATGATGAATTATATACAAAATGGACCACACTGCAGCAAGAAAGAGACCAAGCAGTGCCAAAGTTCACAAACATATTCCATAAGTTGCGCACCAAGATGGGTATCAAATATTCAAAGCAAAATATGGTGCTCAATTATCGTGGTTCTCTACATAGATACATCTAGACCAAAATGAAATTTATGGACATCTCGTCCTTAGGCGCGGCCTATCTATATGTCGTCAAAATCGAGCAGAAGCTCAAACAAAATACATGACAATTTGGGCCTAGTAACCCCTCATAGGAAAATCCTGGAATGGGCGGCCCCAACCCGCAGAAAAAAGGATAGAGAAAAGATGGAAAATATCAGGACAACTAGTCCAAGCCGCAAGAAAAGAAGGACACCGGAAAGACAAAGAAATATATTGGGAAGTGGTGCGACTTCCATAAGAGCCCTTGTCATAACACTGTTGATTTTCGCTCAAAGTAGTCGTTGGTGGTTGAAGTAAAATCCTGTTAATCATATGCGAGTTTTGAATCATATGTCCTTCCTTATCCATTTCTTTTCCTTTCCCATTAGAGTTTGATCCTTCGACTCCCAAGTTGACATTCCTTCTTTCTCTTTCGTTCTTTGAATTGGAGGCAATCCGCACCTCTTCCATTCTCTGCTCTCAACGACAACCCTATTCGGTTCTAGCACTTGCTAATCTTCTGCAAACACACATGCAGACAATAGGGATTTGTTAGGTTGTCATTCTTAGCAAATTCCACACATTCAAAACCATTATGATTTAAGAAAACACTTCGACTTTACAAATTTTTCGAGTTCTACTCGGTTTTGTAATTTTCGGGTGATAGCTCCCTCTTTCTTAGCCCCTACCCTCGTAACCAAATGTTGTGACCAAATTCTAGACTACTAGGAGTTACTCGGTCTTTCGACCTTCGAAGAGTTTAAGGTACACACATCTATCTCCCAGAGTTTCAATTTACCGAATTCATGTAAATCGGGTGGATCAACGGTCCACGTTTACCCAACATCCAATGGTTAAAAATCCGCTACGGTTCTTCTGTCTTCGAAGATTTAAGGACTTCTAAACTTCAGGTTTCTGGGTTTCGGTAACCGGGAATTCGAAATGCAACGACCCAAATCACTGGTCATTCCATTCCCCGAACTCTGATACATGAGTTCTTGTACGAGATCCAATGATCCTCGATGATTTGGATCCAACGGTCCTGATCTTTTCAGAGTTTCATGAACCGAGAGTTCACGATGCAGTGACTCAAAATCTATTTTCACTTCAATCCCCGAATTTCGATATGGGAATTCATGTATGAGATCAACGGTTGTGAGCCTCCCCTGATTCGACGGTCCATATCTCTCCTAATCTTACACTTGTCAAAGATCTTCATCCCTAACTTCCTCGCTAGTTGGCTGGATCCGGCAGCTCACAGGATTTTGGCACTTCTTTCTGGAAGCGCTCCACCATCCGATTCTACCCTTGTTAATCTCTTTCGTGATTCAAGACTTGGAGTGACCAAGAATTTGGCCTGCGCTCTAGGTTCATGATCCCTGAATTCACAAAATGATCCAACGAATCAAACCAACCACGATCAATGACCCACGTTTATTCTGGATCCTAGGGTGGTGAGTTTCTCCATCCACTAAGCACCTTGCAACTTCTGGCTATCTTACGATCCTCACAATTTCATGAGTTCTCCATAGAGAATTTTGACCGTCCAACTCTGCTTCTCAAGGACTTATGGCCAATGACTTGGTACCCTCCTTCTGAACTTTCATCTACTTGATCCAACGATCCTGATTCCCCACAATCTTACGACTCAGATCTCATCGGCATTTCGCGTATCAGGATTTCATGTCTCACGAGGTCGAAAGATTTTCCACCTTCGTCCTCCCTATTCCCGAAATGTTAATTTCTTCCTGGACAATTAAAAATCTAGATCTCTCTTAGATCGACGGTTGTGATCCAATCGTGAATTCGCGTTTCATGAATTGTCAAGAATTCACCCTTAGACCATTTCAAGTCACGAGTCAGTGAAAGGCTGATCGCTCTCCATGCGTCCTTTCCGATGGACAGTCCTGATGAATTCAAGATTTCACGTATCATGATTTCCACACTCCTGTGCAACTCCAAAGGGTTTTAAACCTTGTGCACGTTCTCCAAATTTGACGGTTGTGAGGGTTCTCCTTTCCTCCCGAACAAATTCTATGGCTCCAACACTTCTGGTGTGGAGTTCTCTCTCTCCCTGTGGCCATATACCACATCAGCAGAAGTTTTATAATACCACTACACCTCCTGAGCTTTGTAGCACAGTCAAGTAGTCTGTTGACACTCACAAACATTCTGAGGTGTGAAATTAGTCCTCCAGACACAATTTCTTCTCAAAATCTCGGTCCAAAGACCACTTATCCAACCCATCTAGGCTTAGCGTTGAAACTAGTCTCTGATACCATACTTTAACGTTCCCGACCATCAACCCCATGGTCGGGCCAACATTACTATGCGGAAAAACACTATTGTAACATATTATGCATTCTTATGAAATACAATTTCTTAACTACAATTAAACACAGCGTAAGCACATTAATACCATTAGCATACATAATCCATGGCATTAACAATAATTCAAGAATACAACGGAATACATGTAAACATTGCTAGAATCACAAACATGCATATTTAATTGAAATTATACACATGTATATACATATCTTTTAGACTGGATGTAATTCACCAATTACGTGTAGACCTCCCACGAACCTCCCAGCCTTAGACCGCGCTACTCATCACTCTCAGCAGTAGGTCACCCCCGAGCTGGGACTAAGATCCACTGGGTAGGGATTGCTAGGCTAAGCAGGGAATATAGGTAGACACATAGTCACAGGAGAAGGATCCTCTCCCATGAGCCACTTATGCCCACTGCCCACATACTCTCATTCCCCACATGTTTGTCCCACCCCAGGAGTATACACCTTCACTTTCACCAAGACAATCCATCGATTGCTAACCTCCCTTCCCTTGGGCTTCAGCAACAGACCAGACCGAAAGTCTCTGAGTTCTGTGGAAGCTACAGGAATCCTTCCAGGAGTTCTCACTTCCTCCACACACTCTCTCACCTAGAGAGAGTTTCTCATAGACTGGGTAACTTGCCTCTTCAACAACAATCATCTCCCTCACACTGGCCATCAATCCACACGCAATCCAACACTGCATGGCCACAACAGTCAATTGGGAAAATGGATATGGGCATCCGAACCGGAAATGATCAACTCTAAAGAATAGCGGGGATTTGTGATTACATGATGCATTGAGCTTTCCAGCAAGCAACACAGGATGCACAGATCAGAATTACAGGACATTCGGTTCTCCCAACCAGCAATAAGGAACAGACTTGCCGCTCTGGTTTCAGAAATGCGTAAGGTGCATAGAGGTTCAATCACAGAGGCCAAATGCGTACAAATGGAGGATGGAGGAATTGGAAGGTTGAACCCCGGATTCAAGTGATGGTTGGAGGAATTCCCACCCCACTCCTATGCAACAGTCGAGGGAATGGAAAAGAGAACACAACACAACTTGTTTCCTGAGTTAAATCGCATACGCCTGGGTCGACACATGTCGCCCATGAAGTTGCATGCATCCCTCCCCGTGAGATTAGGAAAAAACATAGATTTCACATGGCTTTTGGGATAATATTAAAATATTATTCCCAAGGACTTAAGCCCCTAGACTCCACACTTAGCCTCTCTTTGCAACCTGCCAGCCCCCAACTCTTTACCTAGGTTTTGTGGAAGCTTAGTCCCCCATCACTCATTCATTGTGGTCGATCCACACGCAAAGATGTTTTGTATTAATACTGTGCATAATTACTTGTACAAAAATCAGGCTCCTGGCCTTCAACACTTAGGCTCCCTGGCCTAATAACACATAAGCCCACTAGCTTATATAACTTGGCTCACCAGCCTTATAAACTTCAATTACAGTTCATAAACAAGCTTTATACTTCATAGACATGATTTACAACAGGGCTCGGCCTTGGGGACATTAAATATCCTCAACAGATCTATGAGATGCCATGTTCTGTATGTAAGTAGAATATTTAAGTGCCTCAGCCCAAAGCTTGGAAGGAAGTGATATTGCATGCAACATGCAACTCATCATCTCTTTGAGAGACATGTTCTTCCTTTCAGCAACTCCATTTTGTTGTGGAGTGTATGGAACTATGTGTTATAACAAGATACCAGCTTCATGACAAAGATTTTGAATATATTTGTTGATTTAATCCCCCCCATTGTCTGTATGGAGGATCTTGACTTTCTTTCCAATTTGTGTCTCTACTAGAGAATTGAAGTCTTTGAGATGCTCAAAAACTTCATACTTTTTTCTAAGAAAATAAATACAAGTATAGTGTGACTAGTCATTAATAAATCTAATAACATACCTTTCTTTGTTGATGGACGGATGCGAAAATGGACACATGAGATCATTGTGAACAATATCCAAGGAAGAGGAGGCTCTCCTTTGCTGCCCCTTTTCAAACTTCTCTTCAGGATGCTTGCCAAGAATGTATCCTTTGCAAACCCCTTCCAAAAAGTGAATGTCTGGCAAGCATTTTACCATTCTTGTCTTGGAAACTTGTTGCATGTACCTAAAGTTTAAATGATCAAATATCTCATGCCATAATATACTACTATCATTAGCATGTGTAAGTAGAAAAGAGGATTCATAGTCAGTAAGATTACTGAATTTATACAACCGTGATATGTGATTTACCTCACCAACTGTAATAATGGAACTGTTATGCATGTCAAGTACAATAACTGAATCTGATGTAAATTCAATCCTTTTGCGTGTTTGAGTGATCTGATAAACTGAGAGAAGATTTATATAAATCTTTGGAACATGCAAAACATTCTCAAAACTTCGATTAGGAAGATTCACTCTTCCTTCTCTTGCAACTGCTATTGGAGTATCATCCCCCATGAGAATAGGAGGTCCAGAGCATGAACTCAAATAAGTAAAAACTTCCTCTTTAGCTTCCACATGATCTGATGCACCAGAATCTATAATACATGAATATGATGAGGAATTAATTGCAACCAGAGCATGATGATTACCTTTCTTAGGCACATGGTATTCTTCCTTCTTCTTCTTGGCTCCTTCAGGAATGAAGTCTCCAAGGTTATTCTTCTAAAGTACCTGTTTCATAAGATCGATCTTCTTCTTCATGCATGTGGATTCTTCATGATTCAGTTTATTGAAATATGTGCATTGATTTCCCTTCTTCTTTTTCCCTTTGGAATTTGAAGAATCTATGGAACCTGAAGAAACCTTGAAGGGTTTGGAATATGGCTCCTTCTTTGATTTTGGATGTAATAGATCCTTTTGTTTTTTCTTCAATTTTTTATAGCATGACCCTTTTCCATCATACATGGTGAGTGCATGTGCTTTGGGATATTTCCTTAGGCCCATATGTATAAGTTTTTTCTACTCTTGTGTGAGAGACTCATTGAACTAAGCCATTGTAGGCATTTTCCAATTTTCTCCCAAAAGACATCTGCCAGAATGGAAACTCGAGACATATACAACATATTTTGGTCCTATCTTGGAAAATATTGTTAGAACAAGTTTTTCCTCTTATGTAGACTTGTCAATACCACATTCACCGAAGCTCAATATCAAAGATTTAAATTTAGTAAAGAAATCTTGTATATTATCAAAACTTTTTTCTGGTCTAAGGTATTCAACTCTACCTTGAGCATATGACCTCGCATCTCATCCTGGTTTCCAAAGAGTCCTCCCAAGGTAGTCTAGATATTATTTGGAGTCTTTCATTCAACAACATGAAACCATAACTATGTGGATATTAACTCAAGATTTAGTTATGTAGCCTCATCCTTACAAATCGCCCATCTGGTCTTCTCAAGCATTGATGTAGGTTATGTTTCTATCCCCATCGCCAAATTATACAATCCTTTTCTTTTGAGTTGGAAAGGGGCCTTCATATTCCATTCAAAATATTTTTACTGTGATTATTATCACGAGACTTGATTGAAGAAGTTGCATCATCTCCATCCCTTCTATTGATTCTAAAAAGATCCTAAAAACCTAAATCGTTGATTTCGAGATATGACAGATGGTTCTATGACAACTATAGATATGATAAAACAACTATATCTCCTCCAATATGATGTGGGTTTGGGATTTTTTTCTTGAAGATGAGCATCCCTATGTTATACGTTTTTGGTTAAAATTTCAACTTGACCCAGATCATGGATTTCTAGATATGGGTATTTTACTGCAGAAAACCAATTTTATTGAGGGAAGTTGAATCGTCGCACCCTAAAGAAGATTACAGTGCGACGATGCTGAATCATCACACCCTAGAGAAGGATAAAGTGAGATTATTGTGAAAAACTGAATCGTCACACATGCTTAAGAGTACAGTGCGGCGATGTTGCACCCTAGTTGTGTATAGGCTGCGAGGATCCTTGGAAAAACAAGTTTGAGTGCCAGCGTTGCACCCTAGTAATGGATAGGCTGTGATGATTCCAATTATCGCACCTTTCGATAGGCATAGGTTGCGTTGATTGCAGAAACTAGGTTTACTCAATAATTAAATCCTCTTTTGCTCTTCTCTAGCTTGTCTGGATTGCTCCAAGAAGCTCAACTCTGATACCATTTAAGTGTTTAATGGAAACCTCCACAGGAGACCTAGCTAAAGCATACACAAACAAAGCTTATCAAGAAAAGGAAGAGAGATACAATATGAATAATGAGAATCAATGTATATTATGATGTAATCAATGAGTGAGTGAATTTCCCTCATATAGGCATTTCCATCCTATCTTAGGAATGCATGCATAATAGTGATGGTCTAAAATTAGAAAGTCTAAAATAGAACTAGTGAGTTAACACCCACTGAACTAGTGTGCCGAAAATAGAAATTTCTCCAACAAGTGAGACATTGTCATATGCTGTCCATAAGTACCCTACTTACGACAAAGAAATGTATTGCATTGTGCAAGACTGTTGCCGGATGAGACATTACATTCTTGGGAAGGAGATAGTCATCCACAATGATCATAAGCCACTACAATTCATGCAGAACCAAGAAAAATTGCAGAATGATCACCATACTTACAATAGTTCCACATACTTACAAGTGGTCCACATACTTACAATAGTTCCACCTCAACATCAAATATAAAATAGGAAGTACCAACGAAGTTGTTTATTTCCTCAGCCGACCTCCATTCGTGGCACTCACCATGGTGCTAGACTCTTGTGATCATGAGACCTCTGGATAGCCCCACCTCTGTGAGACAGACCCTGACTTCTCCACCACCTATCAAATGTTGGACAGAAACTCAGTGGGCGCTAATTTTTATCTTCAGGATGAACTTCTGTGTCGTCTGGGCCATATTTGCGTTCCATGAAGCGAGTGTACGAAGCTGATTTGGGAAGCTCACTACAATCGGGTGGCAGGAAAATTTAGCGTCGAAAAGATAGTGGCAGTGTTGCAGAAACATTTCTACTAGCTGAAACTTTGACAAGATGTCAGCAAGTACATCAGGTCTTGCATCGCCTGCACTATTTCCAAATCGACCACTAAGAAACATGCCTTGCACACCCCTATGCCTACTCCTGATAGGCCATGGGAATACATCTCAATGGAATGCATGTCAAATCTTCCATCCACCAAGAGGGGAAATGACTGTGTTTTGGTGGTTGTTGATCAGTTTTCTAAGATGGAGATTATGGTCGCCTGCAAGAAGAGCATCACAGTAGAGGCTACTAGCAATCTCTTCTTTGAAAGCGTATGGGTAAATTTTGGGATCCCACAAACCATTGTATCAGATGAGGACATTCGTTTTCTCAACACATTATGGTCGGGCCTCTGGTCACTGTTGGGTACCAATCTCACTAAATCTACTTCCCTACACCCCTAGATAGATGGCCAAATTGAGGTCGTCAATTGGATGATCGTGCATATCATGCGCATGTACAATTCCAAGCACCCCCACACATGGGATGAGAGTATTCCCTATGTCCATCATAGATACAACCGAGCCCTGCATAGCTCAATTGGCCACAAACCCTTTTAGGTGGGGTTGGGATTATAACCATTGGGCCCCATGGATGTTGCACTACCCTTGATGACCACCTCGACTGACTCATCCCCTGCTCCACTTGAAGCTGAAAAAGCCACCCGGTTCATTAAGAATATCCAACACATCCACCAACAGGTTCAGGATATTTTACAGAAGTCCAATGCTAAGTACAAACAATTCCATGATCAACATCGGGTGCCACATACATTTCAGGTGGGCAACCAAGTGTGGTTGCACTTGCAGAAAGAACGCAATATAGGGCCCCATCGGAAAATTCACCCACTCTGTTATGGGTCGTACACCATCACCAAGGATGTGGGTGATAATTATTTTGAGCTCAACATTCCTCCTTTCCTTGGCGTGCACCCAATATTCAATGTGGATCTCCTTCAACCATATTTCCCACCATTAATGGACACCTCCAAGATCGCAGAGAAGTTGACAAGCTTGTTTTCCGCTGCATTTTACAGTTTTAG
Source organism: Picea sitchensis (assembly GCA_010110895.2). Classification (NCBI taxonomy): domain Eukaryota; kingdom Viridiplantae; phylum Streptophyta; class Pinopsida; order Pinales; family Pinaceae; genus Picea; species Picea sitchensis. The sequence continues at coordinate 16,937 of SNQJ01S0001941.1, read as the reverse complement.
TTTATTTCTTTATTGAATAGAAACTAGTTTTATTGTATCTCTGTTATTATTTGTTAAACATCTTTTAATAATATGTATTCATTTTGTTCTTCTCATAAAATCCAGATCAGAGAATGAATTAAATGAATCTATACTACATGGATTGGAAAGAGCAGGTAATGAAGTGCTTAGTTGCAGTTCTCCAATGTGTCGTAAAAGTCATATTTCATCTCTTTTAACTCATAAGAACATAGCACATAGAAATACAAAACTTTATAGACAAATTCCAAAGAAATAAGTGTTGAATTCATTAGTTCTCACCCATGCTTTAATGACGCTCTCAGTGATTCTTTTCAGCAGTGAATCACCCAAACCAAAGCAGTGAATCAAATTTCTTGAGCTCGTCCATAAGAGATCTTCCCTTCACATTATTCATTTTCACTTTGTTTTTTGTGTTTCTAAATGAGGTCATTGTTTTCTTACAAACAAAAGCTCATGTCATCAACGAAATCCACTTACAAGCATCGGTTCCTAAGGTTGAAGAATTGAATTTTATCAATGATAAAACTCTGGATGGCGAGTTGGTAGTTTAAAGATCACAATTTACGAAATAAAGAATTTAATTTTATCAATGATAAAACTCTGGATGGCGAGTTGGTAGTTTAAAGATCACAATTTACGAAATAAAGGACACGTGACCTTTAATCTATATGAAAACTATTCGAAACTATTAGATTGAGAAATCTCTATGTTGGAAAAATGTATTTTGATATTATATTTAGGATCTCAATGGTCGTTTCGATAGCTTGATTTTTCCCAGATAGGTTGATTTTTCCAAGTTTAGATAACTTAATTTTGCAGAATAACAAAATATCTTTGTCATCATGTGAACTGATATGGGGATATCGAGCTTGAGCTCGACCGACAACCCCAGAAATCCATTAAAACGGTCGCAGGTCAAATGTTCAACATGCCTTACATTCATCGACCAACTTATCTCCATATTCGAAGGCTCTTCTCGGTTTGCTCGACAACCAACTAAGGAGCGCTTGAATGTCGTTATGAGAACCGCTAGAACAAATAACTGTTCATTATTATTGTTATTTCTCTCATTATTGTGCCCATCTTTGAAAATCTTGATGTCTACGACTTCGTTTTTTCTAAGATATGCAGTTTCTGCATTTTTTACGGAAACCTTGTCGTCATAACACTGATTGACCATCTAAGAGGTGTCCACTGTGAGGTGAAAGATGAACAATTGCAGGCCGTAGAGATGAACCGAATCCTGGTACAACAGGTGCCTGGTGGCGTGGATAATCTGAAAGGCAGGGGGATCTCACATCCAAAAACAAACATACGTTGTAAAATCGAGAGGGAAGAGCCTGCAGGACAATGAAAATAGTGAATATCATAGACAAGCATATGAAACTGATTAAGAATATGTTGGACCATCTCCCTACAATTGAGCATGAGGAAAATGATAATGAAGCAGGCATAACAGTGGAGTTGCTTGTTAGCGAAGCCACACAGGTGTCACTCATTAGGGCCAGAAATTGAATAGCAGTGGTGGGGGCAAGACGATCAAGTAGGTCGTAGTGATTGTACATAGACTGCGGTGCGTCATCAAGGCCAAAAATTGAATAGCATCAATGGGGAAAGACTTTCAAGCAGGAGGCGGTGACTGCACATTGATTGCGGTGCAGTGAGAAGAGCATAGACTACATGGTGGTGACTACACATCAACTGCGGTGTGGTGAGAAGAGCATAGATTGCAGTGAATTTCCAGACAATCATTAACATCGCCACCCTCCTGGCTCTTGTATCCCATACAAACATGAAGTTAACAAAATTTAGGTTAAAGCATGTAATACCGTTTAGAAAATCATGCGCTCAAATAATCGAAATGACCCAAAACATAATGTGGCAGGGACATAACAAGTAGTTGCACTACCAATGAATAACAAGTAATGAAATATTATATCACCGACAACTTTATTGACACAACCTTTGATATACTTAAAGATAAACTGTAATAAGTTTACATATATGAACATTACCATTCTATACATGTGACATCTTACTTAAAAGGAAAAAATAAAGAAAGACAACATATATGAACATTACCATTCTATACCTATGATATCTTATTTAAAAGGTAAAAATAAAGAAAGAAAAATAACCTAATGAATTCATGATAATTAATATGATTCTTACATGTCATTCCACATGAAAAACAGGGAATTCTACTCTTCAACATAGTTGACCTCAATATAAGTATGAAAATTCCTCTAACTTTGTTGAAAAAGAGTCATGAGTTAGACCTATCATATTAATTTGGCAACGCTATGATCTTGTTAATGGATTTTTACTAATTTTAATAATGTTTGGTTATTAAAAATTAGAAGGAAAGAGAGTGAAATATAAAATTAAATTTTAATAGTATATTATTTATTTATATTTAATTTTAATTTTTATGTTAAAAATAATTCATTTTTATTATTCAAATGAGTTGTAAAATAATTAGAAAATAAATTATTATTGTTATTTTTAATAAATGAAAGAGAGTGAAATATAAAATTAAATTTTAATAGTATATTATTTATTTATTTTTAATTTTAATTTTTATGTTAAAAATAATTCATTTTTATTATTTAAATGAGTTTTAAAATAATTAGAAAATAAATTATTATTGTTATTTTTAATAAAGGTGGGAAAATTTATAATAACTAAGTTCTTAATTGGTAGTGGAGACATTTATAAGGGTGTTAAGGAGTTGAGAGTTGACTTTCACATAAGGGATTGACTTTCACTGTTTCTTTCTTTCAAGGAAGAAGAGCTCTTAATTAATAAGTAGTTTTAGGTCTTAGTCTATGACCAAAAATCTATTTCAACCTAAATAGTATTTGCAAAAAAACCAATATCCCTTAAAGCTCCTCAATTAAACTTATTAAACTTATATGCTTTTTAATAACATTTAATTTTAGTTTTATTCATATGATATGGTATTCTCAAGTAGGCAGGGGCATGCTATGAACCCCTTGGTTTACTCTTTACCTGCTAGAACTAGACCTGTTAGAGCCCTAGATCACGAACTTCATTAATCGCGTCGGTACTGAATGTTACTTACCTTATCTTAGAAGCACCTGATGGCTATAGATGAAAATGACAGCTTTGCGGCTATGGCTATAGATCCGAAAAAATTGAAAGGACTTCCGAAAGAAGCCACATACATTAATACATTGTCGTTACTAACGGGCGTAGCTTGTTGGTTGAGCCTTCCTTCCAAGCAAGAAGGCTCCGTAACAGCGGGGAATCGACACTAACTATAAGATGTGCTCTGCTCTATCTATTAGCAGCTGTAAAATATGCTGCTTGCTTTGTCACCGTATTTATTGTCTCTGCCTTCGCTAATGGGTATCAAACTGCTTGCTTTAGCGCTACGGGTTATTAGTTTGTTCTATCACTCCTCCTCAATCCTCCTTTTTTCTCTATAAATCCTCATAGATAAAGGAATAGTTATCCATTAGATACGAGTCAATGACTTGCCTTCCCATCAAGGTACTTGCCTTACTATCAAGGAAAGATAGCCTCTCTAATTACAAGGGAGGATCCATTAGTAGATCTGGCTCTGACTTACTCTTACTTACTCAGGAGATATAGTTTAGGTGGAAACGATATGAAATATCTCTAGTTTAGGTTAGATTGCCTTACCACCAGTAGTATATCCAGCAGCAAAAGCAAGGGTTGCAGAATAAGTAGCAGAAGTCGGTTCAACAGACGATCCTGTATATTATGTTCTTTATCCAGTAGTTGCATCCCTCCCATTTCGAGAGCCATAGTCCATTTCAGATTCACACCCCAGCTAACGCTCCCCGACCGAAGGGAGTGTAGTTAAGAATCCGTAAATGCATGCCCATTGGGATGGGGTGAATCTATCGCTCCCCGAAGAGACAGAAAAGCCAATAGATGTCATCCTTCCTTTCATAGGAAAACGCTGTGAAAGGATATAGTTCATTAAGAATAAAATCCATTTAAGTGGCCCGATGATGCGCAGCGCAGCATGTCTCCCCAAAAAAGTGTTTTTTATTGCATGAAACCCCTCTCGATCATGAGAAGGATTTGATGCTGGATTGGTGATCCGCTTCATATACGGATCTAGGCAATAAACCTAGAAAAATCCGAGACTAGGAAAGAAGCAAATCCAATTGCATATCCAAATCCACCAAATGCAAACTACCAAGCACAAGACAAGCACATAGGTAAGCCCAGTTTTGACCACCCACCTATATGGATGGAACTGGTGGGCAACTGAAACATCACAAGAATAAGCCAGCCCGATCAGGCGCCGGGTGAGACAGGGTAATTGTACAGGGAGCTAATATCCAGGCATAAACTAGACTGAATAGTAGGCCCTGTGAGTGAGCTGAGAGTGCAGTTTTCACCTCCACCGTACAGCGAGAGGAGACGTGCATCTCGGGACCGGCCTCCGGAGGACACAATCAGCGAATAAAGCAAGCAGAGGAAGTTTCCACCTAAAAAGGCATACCTGCCTTAAGAAGGAAACTAGAGATATACATCTGATTAAGAATCTTGCTAGAGATATTTCTAGCAAATTATCTCCCATGAAAAAGACAGATTTTCCGCGTACCAAATCAAGATAATCTTTTAAACTCTCCCATATCCGGTCCTCTCTTTCCTCCAGACTCTGGGTCTCAATACCAAATACAGGACAAATCCTTTCGATCCAAGCACGCGTTCCGTCCGGACCAATAGGAAAAGGAGCTACGATTAATTCACATTTTTTTCGTCTTATCAAAGTTGTTGCTGT
>SNQJ01S0001940.1:278176-305384 GCA_010110895.2 Picea sitchensis | reverse complement strand
TTATCAATTGCTTTATATTAGAAGTCCATGATTATATGAAGTACTAACCAAGCAAGTGATCTTGCATATGCATAGTTTCTTTGTTGCTTTGTCTCAGGCAAGTACACCTTTTTGGTTATTACTTATCTTTATTGGTTGATTAGCCGGGAATTTCTGATCGGTGGTGACTTGTGAGGGGGAATATTATACTTAGCCACTCAAACCTTTGCCTTCTCAAAACCCCAGGTCACCGGGGATGTCTCCCCTGGGCCTTACCTCCCTAAACAGAAAGAGTTATCCTATTGAGGTGACAGTGGTAGGATAGTCTCAGTTGCAACAGTTTTCCTTTCTTTCATCTACCTTTTTACCTTAACTACAAACTGTGCGATAACATGACTACCTCACACCGTTATCCTCTCAACCAAAAGGAAGTGTTGGGTGCTCAATAAGAAAGGAAAACAAGGCCTTACCCTAGCTCCACAGGTCAAATCCAAAGAACTTGTGTACTCAACCCAGGGGACACCTAGTGCCATGAGATCATCCATGACCTAGCTCCCCAAGTATCTTCCTCAAGCCTCATTTTTGATGGTGGAAACGATAATGGTTGGATGCCTAATTACTAAACTCACAACCTTTGCCCTTTCTTGTCACCCAGGATCCACAAAGTGGCAAGGGGAGAGAATACGGGGAAAAAATGGAGCACAAAAAGATTATTTTAGCAATGATTGAAAAGTGTACAATCCTTTCGTTATTGCAAGGATGGCTTAGGCCAATCTCTTTGCAAGGTGGGGAAAAAGTAAATAAATTGAAATGTTTTATAGCTAGGTTGGAAAATGAAATTGCAACCCCACAACAATGGCACAAGTGGAGGTACAATGCCTACCGTTTTGGCCAAGGTTGGTGTAATAAAAGAATTAAAATTACTTGAAAGCAAAAGCAACTTCAACAATGGCACAAGTGGAGGCACAATGCCTACCGTTTTGGCCAAGGTGGGTGTAAAAGGAAAAAACAAGAAATAAAACTACTTCTAGCCTTCACGATTTTGCAAGGATGGCTTAGGCCAATCTCTTTGCAAGGTGTGGGCAATTAATTCAAACTATTACAATATCAGATTTTTATGTATAACTTGAGAGAAGGCAAACCCAAGAGACTCTCAAAGGTTTCTTACAATGATTTAGAAGAAGACGAAGTATGGGGATTTGATATCCCAACTTAAGGATGCCCTTTGAAGGCCTTTGGGGCTCAAAACAAGTAGCAACTCTCCCTTGTTGTTGAAAATCTGCACAAAAATCAGCAAGGGATATTTTCTAGAACATTCTACAAAACCATAAAACTTGTTAACTTTGATTAACCCAATGATACACCAATTTAAATATAAATTTCTGAATATGAAAATGAAGCTTATAAGTTATATTCTAGATCATAACAATGCTTATAAATGAAAGAAAGGAAGAGAAGAATGTTAGATAAATTTTGGAAACTTTGGATGATTGAAAAGAGTGAGTTTTCCACTCTAAAACCACTCCTTCAACCTTCTAGTGATCCCCAAACAAGCTTGCCTTTGCTACACAAGGAAACAAGGAGGTGAGAGCATCGAAAAAGATTGTAAAATACTTTGCAAACTTTATAAGAAACTATACAAGATTAATAACAATACTACTACTAATAGCACCCAAGCAAAATACTTTGCTTGAGTCTCCAAGTAGAACTAGTAAAGGAAAAATGAAAAAATGAAATGGAAGTGTATCACCTCACAAGAACACAATGAAGGCACCAAGAAGACTCCCAATGCACACCATAGATTCTCCAAAGATTCCTTTATTATCGACAAAATGTTGCTACAAATACTTGTAGCAAGATTTACAATGAGAGAGCATGAGAGAAAGAGGGAGAAGAGAGGAGAAATTTTGGCATAATAGACTTGCTATGAGAATAGATGAGGAAGCGAGAAGGAGAGGCTCTTATTTATAGGTGAAGGTGAGGAGACACCCCACTTGGATGAGCTCCAAGTGGCATCCATGCAATGGAAGAGGGTCTCTTCAAGGGGAGCGCACTTTTAGGTCAAGAGAGTGATGTGAGGGTTGAGGGGTGAGTGGGGAAAGGGGAGACCACCTTTCCCATTACCCATAAGTGAAGTTAGGGTGAATGCGGGGTAATACCAAAGTATATGGTGATCTTTGATGCACATGCTTGGATGGCTTATTTATTGATTGGATTCACTTATCATGATGTTATGACTTGAGATCCTTGGAGGGCGTGTTCATTGGTCTTTGCAGGACCTAGTTGGTGGACAATTTTGGGAGAGCAAGCCTAGCTTGGGCTTCCATGGGGATCCAAGCCCACAGGTTGGATGATAGGGGCTTGCATGCCAGATGAGAGAGATCAAACTTGGATGGCCTTGATGATGACTTGGACGACCTAGCCCACCCCTTACTTTCCAAACGATTTGACCAAGAGGGGAAAAACGTTCCACTTTTAAGCTTGACGTCATGATCTTGGGGGATAGGGCATGGTGGTGAGGTGCCACTCTTTGACACATGGACGTTTTGAGAATAAGAAGGTCTTCACCATGATATGAGTGCCTAGATGCTTGACACATGGCCTTTGGAGGCCCATCCATGCTTCTCCAACACCAACAATTCTCTCAAAGTGGCAAAATGTCCCCTAAAGGGATGACGTCCTCCTAAATTAGGGTTTAATTTGTGCAAAAAGTGAAATTTTAGGTGAATTGTTTAATATTACTTTGTTAAGGGGGAAAGCTTAGGGTTGTTGACCCCTAATCTTGTGGTTTACTCCTTATTTTGTGGACAAATTATTGTAGCTACATTTAGTATAAATAGAGATCATAAGATCTCATTTTAAAACATAACTCTTCCCCTCGTGAGAGACTTGGTATGAAATTTTGGCCCTCTTGGCTCTTTTATCTCTTGTGCACTTGTTTTATGGCTATGTTTATGAATGGCTGATGGAGGAAGGTCTAGCGCTAGCTTTGGATGATGCTTTCTATCTCTTGTGTTGATTTATCTTGGCATTTCTCTTGATCTTGGTATGGTTTTCTACTATAATGCTATCATTTTTTAAGTTCGAGTATTGTTATGCTAGGAGCTAGGTGGGAAGTGTAAGGGCATACACCCCCACCATAGTCTTCATCATTTTATTTGTTTCATCGCATTGATTAAGATTTTTCTAAGAGAAGTATAAGGGCATAAACCTTCTTAGCTTAAACCCTAGGTTAGAGCAACTTGCCTTGGGGAGTAAAAGGGATTACACCCCCAAGGAGGTAGCTTCTATAAGCTCCTTGTGACTCCATTAACCCAATAGTAAAGGCAGTAGTCATTGATTTGTTGCATTGGAGAAATAAAATATTGCATTGGGAAATGTGATTTTTGGTCATTTTTACTTCTTGCAAAGTGGATTGTTTTCCTTCTGCCTTGGGCACCTCACAGCCACTAGGACATCCCCATCTAGGGGATACTTATTGTTGTTGTTACAAAATTTCATCTTCAGCCATTAGGGCTGCAGAAACCCTAATTTACTTGCTTGAATAACTCTCTTATCAACCATTGGAGTTTGCTCAAAGTTTGCACACTTGTTCTCCTTGGTCCAACGCACTTTTTGGAAAAGTTTGAGGAGAATTCAGTGGATGATTTTCTTGCTGTAATACATTTAATATTACAGCCATAAGGCTGATATAATTTTCTGCAGACAAGTGTTTACAACAACCTTATCTTTTATGCTAAGAGTATTGGTTTTTCATCTTGAGTTTAGCTAGTCATTTACTAGTTTTTCTCTTGCATTTTCTACTTGATCTTTAGCATTTACTGAGAAGCTTATAGTACCTTTTTCTTGCTGATATGTACTGTTATATATTGCTGCAAATTAGGGACAGAAAGCTTAACTTATTGATCCAACTAACATATACTATTGCAAAGTGTCTTTTCTTGTGTCTTGGGAAGGTACAATCATCCGGAGAAGTGTTATACCTGTGGGGAAACAATTACTTGACTTGCAACAAATATCTTTCCACCTTTCACTCCACTTAGACTTGACCTATAGGGGTTTCATTTCCATCCATCTTCATCTCCATCTCAATCCCCCTAGGGTCACCGAGATTGCCTCCCTAGAGTGACCTAGTCACCCTTGAAGTGTAGGACCTACATCGAGGTGACATTGGGTGCAGGACTCCCAAGTTGTAGCACTTGTTCCGTGGTTGGGTTGGTCTTTTCCCAACCTACAACTTGTGATATAACATAAACTATACTCTTCCATCATGGTGTCCTTCCAAACCTGCTGACATGTTGCCTCCTCAAAAGTAGAAGGCTCGGACTCTCTGATGCTACTCACCATCACAAGATAGTTGAAAAACCTCTCAGGAGGTTTACTCTCCCTCACAGCTTGATTGGGATTCCCCACTGAACCTTGTGCTTCCTTCAAAGTGTCTTGAAGCCACTTGGGCTTCCTCTTCTTCGAAGTAGCACCATGTGGAGGGGACTCCTCCTCAATTCCACCACCTGAAGACTGTGTATGTAATGTTCTCAAACATATTTTCTAGGAACATTGAGGTTTTCATTGAGTTTTATGTGTTTTCTGGTTGTGGTATTTTGTCAAACACTTTGTTGATTTTAGTCTCTTAAGTTGCACTGGGGTTTATAATGATGGTTCTTTGTGTGTTTGCAACAAGTAAATGATAGCAATGTAGCAATAATATATACTCAATCAAGATGAAAGACAAATAGCATAGGATATAGCCACAAATACCTCAGATCTGATTTTATTCATAATAATAGTTGACCTCATACAAAATGGAGCAGATCTGGAATACATATAAGAGAATGGAGTGTATGGTTGATGATGCCTCTCGGATACAATAGAGAGATGAAGATATAGGCTTCCAAAATCCTCCTCAAGATGAATACCACAAATATAGAAGATCCAACTTGTACCTAGCTGAAATGTGATGTCCTCCCTAACACAATGTGCCCCTCACTAGCTGTAGCAACCCAAGAAATCGGCCTCCAAGGATATGGCCTCTAATCGACTGAAACCAAGTTCCAAAATGTAGATCGAGGGTTAGAGAAACCCTCTGATAAACCTCCAAGCAATTGGGAGTGATCTCCCTCTCCAACTCACAAGATCCACTATGCACAATGCACCCTCCTGAAGAGAATCACGCCCTCCTGATTGATAGGATGAATGGGCTGATGAATCCACTCACACAATTCTATAAAAGGGCACTAGGGTGATGGCTAACAATCCTGGAATGAGATCCCCTGAAGATCTAGTCTCTTCTGAGCAAATCGAACCACTCTCTCAAGATTGGTGCACCCTTGCTCTGTAGAAAACCTCCAACAATACACCCTGCCTCCACCAATGCTCCTGTAACTGAATAGTACTGATGTAGAATGGTGAGGGAGGAATATTTTACCTCCGTGACCAAGCTTGGACTAGGTTGGGTGGGATATTTCACCACCAAGCTGATCTCTAGGGTTTGTTCAGTCAAAACCCTCAAAACCCCCAAGTGCATGGGCTCTCTAGTAAGAAGCCAGACATCAAAATGATAAACAACAGAACGAGAGAATAGAGGCCCCTATCTCTCTTTTATCCCCCCTGTTCACCTTTTCTCTCCAAGTGACTTTTACTTTATTTTATTATTTCTTAATTAAATCATTTTATTAATTAATTAACCATTTTACCTCCAAAAAGTGATTTATCCATCCTTATGGCTTCTTCGGCCACTGAAAGTCACTTCTCATCATCTTATCTTGTAGTGCTCTTCCTCCGGATTCTGATGATCTATTACACTAAGAAGTTTCTCTAAGTATTATTCCCAATATGACCTTCTTAGTGAATTTAATTAAAATATGACCCATAATAACTCAAAATTACGGAAATTGTCGAAATGCAACGGAACCAAAGCCAAGCTATGCGGAATGGATCCTGATAATGAAATATGATGAACGATGCATGTCGGGCCCAATAAAACCCCTCAATATCTCTGAAACTTGTTGTCAACCCCATCTGGCTATTCTGGCAAGCATCCCACTCTATAATATAGCAACAACCAAAATTGGGGACATTACAGTGTACCTGAAGATGATCCTGAGGTAGTCTGTGAACCAGTAGACTGAGAAACAATACCCTGTGAACCAATAACCTAAGGACCAGTAACTTGTGACCCTATCACTTGTGGACTAGTAGTCCCTGAAACAGGTGGTCCTGAACTATGTGTCACTATACTCTGTGAAGGACTCACCGGTGTCTGAGGAGATGATTGCTCCCCCTGCTCCATATCTCATGACCTTTGGAAGGCTCTATCCTCCTCAAATCTCACATCCCGTCGCACAATTGTCTTCCTCAAAGAGGGGATGTATATGCGGAAAGCCTTCGAGGTCTCGCTATACCCAACAAAGATGCCCTTCTCTATCGTGGGATCTAGCTTTGTCGTCTTCTCAGAAGGTACATGTGAATAAGTAAGGCACCCAAAGATCCTAAACTGCCCTGCCTCAAGCTTCTTCCCAGAGAAAGCCTCCTCAGGAGTCTTATCCCCCAAGACTCTGTGTAGACTTTGATTCTGCAGATAAACTACAGTGTTGCAAGTCTCAGCCCAAAGAAACAGTGGTAGCCCCTAATCATGTAACATGGTTCTCACAACCCCAACAATAGCCCTGTTCTTCCTCTCAACAACCTCATTCTATTGTGAGTTGTAAGGAACTATCACTTCTTTCTTAATGCCCTCTCTAACACAAAAGTCACTGAACTCATTAGAGGTATACTCACCTCCATTATCAGATCTCAACACTTTGATCTTCTTCTCAGTTTGGTTCTCCACAAGAGCTTTGAACTTTTGGAACCGCTGAAAGACATGTCCTTTGGTCTTCATGAAGAAAATCCAAGACTTCCGAGAGAAGTCATCAATGAAAGTGACATAATACAAAAAACCAGTCAAAGAGGAAGAAGACATAGGACCACATACATCAGTATGAATCAGATCAAGAATACCTACTACTCTGTTGTCACTGCTTAGAAAAGCAGTCTTGGTGTACTTCCCAAGAGCACACCCCTTGCACACCTCCTGGTGCTCTATACTGAACTCTGGCACTCCAGTCACAATCTCTCTCAAGATCCTTAGAGCCCCATGGTGCAAATGGGCAAATCCTCCTATGCCATAAATCACAAAGGTCACTGTTGTTGGTACTATGCATCAATGCTCTAGCAGGCTGAAACATGATCTTGTATAACTTCTCATGTCGGATCCCAATCGCTTTGGCCAAAGTGATACTGGATCCCTTAGGATACAAGAGAACATGCCCATCACAGAACAATACCTCATATCCTCTATCCTCAATAGTGGAAACTGACACCAAGTTCTTCTTCAAGCCTAGAACATATAGGACATCACTCAACAACATGGGAGGTAGAGATTCCCTCTGAAATGATACGGTCCCACTACCAACTACCTTGACTAATGGATCATCTCCAAGCACCACCTCAAGATCTCCAATCTCTGTAAGATTAGTAAAGTACTCACGAACACCTGCCATATGGCGGGAGGCACCGCTATCAATGTACCAAATACTGGTAGATGATACTCTAGAGGCAAGACACACCAACAATGAATACTCCTTCTCGAACCTGTGGGTAAACTCCTCCACAACAGTTGAAGCTGCAACCTACTTCTTCTTCTTGTTAGGACACTGTCTAACATAGTATCCAAACTTGTGACATGCAAAGCACTTGAATTTTCCCATGTCTTTCTTCCCTTCACCTTTCTGCTTGTTCCCTCCCTTAGAACCTTTCTTGGACTTGTTCTTGTCTTTAGCTGCAAGTGCCACATTCTCCTCTTCATTACCTGTATATGAAATCCCATGCACATAGCCTCTCCAAGTTTCCTCCTGAATGAAGTCATCCCAAATACGGTCACACTTGGGAAGATTTTCCCTTGCCACAATGCCCTCCACAAAGAGAGCCCATTGTTTGGTTACCCCATTCAAAGCAATCCTCACAAGTTCATTGTCAACAACAACCTCCCCAACAACACCAATTTCAGCCCTCATCTAAATAATCTTGGTAAGATAGGTGGCAACATTTTTAGTCTTGGTCATTTTAATGTTCTTCAATTTCTCCCTCAATACCATTTTTCGATTTTCATTGAAACTCTGGTATAGTTTGGTTAAGGATTCCCACATCTCATAGGCATTGGTCTTCCCGGTCACATGTGGAATCACATGGTCCTTAATGGCATCAAGGACAATTCTTTTGGCCTTTATGTTCTTTTTGGTGTAGGCTTCCAAAAGAGTAGCATTTGTAGGCACCATCACAGGATTCGCTTGTGAGTTCACCACAATATCCCACAACTCACACTCCTACAGAAGCAACACAATCCTCTCCTTCCATGAGCTGAAATTTGCAGCTCCATCCAACCTGTCCTCAACCCTCAAACCAGTGGCAATTGACCCTCTCAACTAAAACACAAGCCCATAATTTTCTTCCTAGTGAAGTACCTCCTCTTCTCAGCAAAATCCATGCACTCCGTGGCTGATATATTTATGCTCCTTTCACACCTTAAGCTTTGATACCATGTAGAAATTTCAGACCCCAACCCGGTTTCAAGTCTCAATGAGACACATAATTTAATGCCCAACCCACATTGCAAATTTAGGCTGCAAATTAGTTAGCAAAAATTAAATGCTCATGAACATAAAACACATGAAGCCTGCTACAGCAAAAAACTCAGAAATAAACACACCCAAAAAATTTATACTCAAAGATTTTTGGTCTAACTTCGACCCTGGAAAAACCCACAAGGGGAAAACCAATGACAGAGGGGCTTTTTATTATTTTCAGAGCTCTAAGAAAGAATTTCTTACAACAATTAATACATAGACTTATCTCGATTTTTGTGCCCACACACAACCTCAAAATGCGTGCTAAACAACTCCTCGATTTTTGTGCAAAGAGATCCGTACTGTGTACAGATGTCACTGCATTTCTTGTGTACGGCTATCTAAAAAATTGTGCTTGTCTGCTGTAACTGTTTTCCAAAAATTTATGGCAGTTGGGTACTTTGATTTATGTGCCAAACTCACCTAGAAATAAGTGCAGCTAGCCTCCTCGATTTCTGTGCCAATTTACTATAGTACGGCCTACTAAGAATCCGTACGGTATAGCCCAGTACTCGTTGTCCCTTCCTCTTCGAATTCTGTGCCGTTACTCTCTCCTTGCTGCTACTCATTGTTACTCTTACTGCTACTCGTTGTTACTCTTGTTGCAACTTATTGTTACTCTTGTTGCAACTCATTGTTACTCGCTCTACTCTTTCTCAGCTCGACTCTCTCTTCTCTTGCTGTCTCCAAATCGCATGAAGAAGAATATCAAGTGAATGGGGGTGCCCTTTCCCTAATTCAACCTCATGAGGGAAGGTGAAGAGGCATCTAATCTAATGGTGGAGAATAGATTAGATGGATGACTGAGATGAAATGTCTTTTCACTCACGCACTTCACTTAAGTTTCATAAAGTCTCTTTTAATTTCATCTCACATGAAATTAATACACTAGGGACCACATTGGACTCTTTCTCACCCCTAGGCACCTAAGTGATGATAAACACTTGTCCTAGATACTTTATTAATTTAATTCAACAGTTTCAACTTTCAATAACAAATTAGTTGGCTTTGCCTTCAAAGGTTCCAATGACATTTTTGTAACCTACATACAATGTTGTTTAAGGTTTTGGTGTCAACAAGGAAAGGCAGGATGAGGATTTGTCTTTGTTTAGTGTTATTGTTCATATTTGTTGAATATTTCAGGGCTAAGACATTGTATAAAATAAATAAACAAGTGTTCAATAAGGCATCAACAGTTATGATTTTTTACAAAAGATAACTTACAGCTGGTTTTGCTCGTCTTTTTGTAAGTGGAAAAAGTCTAGTACCAGCACCACCTCCCAGAATAACAGATACAACTGTTCTAGGGTCTGCCTTTGAGCTTTCAACTCTTTTCAACTGCAAAACCAACACAACATAGATTAGTCCAAAGAAGATTAATGTCCAACAGAATAACATTATCAATATTTATATTTTATCATAAAATTATGCTCCCTGGTTTGTTGGACATAGCAAGTGCTAAGCACCCCTGGAAAGTGCCATAATGAGGCCTTCTCACAGCTGCCCCGAATCATGAAGTGACAGGCTCCTGATTGGAATCTTGCAAAAATGCAAGGTTCGAGGCAAGAGTCTGTCACATCAGGATTCGAGGCAGGTCTTTATGCCACTTCCCAGGGGTTCTTAGCATTCACCATTGGACATTTGCTTCTTTCAATTTCAATTTGTGAATCACATTGCTATAAGAGATTTAACATATTATATCTATTCAAAGGGTCTCTAGTTTTGTGGCTTGGATTTTAAGCTCATGTTAAATTTGCTGGGTTGGTAAATTACTTCCCAAAATAAAATTAAGCATTTAGTATATCACACTATTTATTATTATATCTATGTAATATTGTCCTGCAAGTCCATAAGGTTATGGGTTAAAATCATCCCCTCACAATTGCTAACATTGCTAACGTTTTGCTGGTGAGGTAATTTTGTTTTGATCTTTTTATTCACTGCCTCAAACCTGAATTTACAATTATTAGGTGTTCACAGTCTCTTTGTGGCTTAGGAAGTTAGGTGTTCACATTCTCTTCGTGGCTTAGGAAGTTAGTACTTGTGGGTAAAAATACAAGATTATAATGACTCGTGGCATGTTCCAAATCAACCTTCTTTCTTAGAGAAGAATGAACAATAAAACCTCATTCAAGTGTCCCCAAGATATATAAGCATATTAGTCATTTGCCAAATTTCTAATTTCAAATGAAAAAAAATATTCACCTTTTACTCAATAATCAATTAAAATGTTCGTATAAAGTTGAGAAGTTAACACACGCGGAAAAGTGATGGTAAAAAATTGATAAAAAAATTTGATAATATCATGATAGAAGATTATAATATGCTATGATACAGTAAAACTCATGCTATGGGGAAAGCTAACCTTGAGTTTATGTTTATGCAAATAAATGCCTCTGACAAAACCTCTCAAGCCAAGATGGTAATTAGAGGTAATGTTATTGATTAGGAATAATAAGCTTATAAATCATTGTAGTAATTAGGTTCGAGTTGGTTATAGCAAAAGCAAAGATAAGGAAATAATGCAATGTGGTAAAAATTATAATACGATTTTGGACTGAAAAAAATTTGAATACTCGGGATAATTCATATATTTTATATGCATGGATGGTAGTTAGAGGTAATGCTATTGATTAGGAATAATAAGCTTATAAACCATTGTAGTAATTAGGTTCGAGTTGGTTATAGCAAAAGCAAAGATAAGGAAATAATGCAATGTGGTAAAAATTATAATACGATTTTGTACTGAAAAAGATTTGAATACTCAGGATAATTCATATATTTTATATGAATGTTGATTTCACTTTATAGCAAAAACAAAAATAAGGAAATAATGCAATGTGGTAAAAATTATAATATGATTTTGGACTGAAAAAGATTTGAATACTTAAGATAATTCATTTATATAAATGTTGATTTCACTTTATAAATAATTGTGGCGATGGTGGGTACAAAACTTGTACTGTTTTTTATTTGAAAGCACTTCATTATATTGCTGAAAAGATGCAGAAAACAAGAAGATACCAATTTTTATTTATTTTTATCACCCTATGAATAATAGGGGATTAATATAACTTTAAACCAAATAATGAACAAAATGATACTTTTAATATGCTAATAGAATGCATGTACATCTAGTTGTGGTTTAGTAGCATGTTGAAGTCCATGTTGTGAGGATGATCCAGGTAGATAAACTCTGGCAATAAAAATTATAATACGATTTTGTACTGAAAAAGATTTGAATACTCAGGATAATTCATATATTTTATATGAATGTTGATTTCACTTTATAGCAAAAACAAAAATAAGGGAATAATGCAATGTGGTAAAAAATTATAATATGATTTTGGACTGAAAAAGATTTGAATACTTAAGATAATTCATTTATATAAATGTTGATTTCACTTTATAAATAATTGTGGCGATGGTGGGTACAAGACTTGTACTGTTTTTTATTTGAAAGCACTTCATTATATTGCTGAAAAGATGCAGAAAACAAGAAGATACCAATTTTTATTTATTTTTATCACCCTATGAATAATAGGGGATTAATATAACTTTAAACCAAATAATGAACAAAATGATACTTTTAATATGCTAATAGAATGCATGTACATCTAGTTGTGGTTTAGTAGCATGTTGAAGTCCATGTTGTGAGGATGATCCAGGTAGATAAACTCTGGCAAAAAGTAAAAGTCTCAACAACCCTATGGTTTGTGAATATGAATTAAATTCTAAAGTGGTTCTATATGTGTATGTTATTATCCAAATGTTTCTATATAAAAAAACTAATAAAAACCCATTTAAAAAATTAAACTTCATATTATCATAGCATGCTAAAATATCAATATGCATAGCATGCTAAAAAAATCAATATGCCACTCATAGATACATCTTGAAAAGATGGTACAAGTTTAATTTTGATGGGGATATCAAAAATAATCTAGGTAGGTATGAAAGGGGACTTAAACCAATGGCCACATCCTTCCACCTACTCAATTCAGATAGGTAGGACAGCGAACAAGTGAACCGAGTTTGTTGACTTAACATATGGAACGATCATGTATGTTGATGTCAAAATAGTCAGAATAATGATTAATTATAACGCTTTGCTTATATTAAATATTATTGTAGATATTCAAGTGATAGGTGATTGGAAATTATAAGACACTTTATACAAGAGCAGTGTAGAAATATCTGAAATGCTCCAAAACCATGTAGGGAAGGTGAGAACATAGTGACGGGACTTAGACTCTACTAAGCTTTGGCTTTTAAACGAGAGGAGTTTGCTGGTCAGGGCTAAACTTAATCAAGTTTGGTCAATCTTGCCAATTTGATAAGTTATTTGATAAGTTTGATTGAATTTGACAAAATTACTTACTGAGTTTGATCAAATTTAAATGCATTTGACCCAACTTGAGGTATCACGATTTGATACAATGAACTCCAAGACTTTTTTTGTTGATCTCAAAGTCTTGAGACTGAAGTGTATTCAATACATCGCAAAGACGCTTAGGATCCTTCAACTGGAGATAGAAATTGTCTAAATTCTTAGAAGTTAAGAGACGAAACCTGTTAAATACATCACCCGTTAGTCCAGTTAAGTAACCCCCTTCAATATCAGCTAAAGTTGAAGGTACATCTACCTTAGATCTCCAAGGTAATGGCTTGGAAACCATGGGTAGATTTAGTTTGATCGGAARGAGACTTAAGTCGAAATTCAACATTGCGTAACAATTCGATTGAAGATAACCCTTTCTTTTAGAAAAAGATAACTCCTTCGCATAGCTTTTCTCTGTTTTGAGAGTAATCAATCCGCGTTCAACCAGGAACTCTACCAGACCAACATTCCTATTTTGACATCTACTAAGAAATTACAGAACTAATTACAATCATAAGGAAATTGGCTTTCTTACGTCAAATGTGTGTGTGTTTAAGGTTTTGATGGCTGCAATTACGAATCGAAAGTTGCCCCCGTGGACAGATTCAAATATGGTGTATAATGTCTGTGTCAGAGAATCGATTGTTCCACATACTGAATAATTCTGGTATTCGATTCTTATTCTGTATTCTGGTGTTTGGATGATGGAAAAGTTAAAAAGAACAAACACTGCAATTTATGGCTTTTATGTTTTGGGATTTAACAATGCCTATTAATCGGGTGGGTGTGGAGGTCAGGTGTTTGGACAGGGTAGCGATCGCAAACAACAGGGTCCAAGATCCCAATTGCAAAAATCAATAGAGACTTTATACACTAACACAGGTAGAGGAGACGAAATTAGCACAATCATGATGAACCGTCGCCTTGCACAGTTGCAAACCTTATTGGTTTAGCAGGGAATTACCATGGACAAGGAATCTCAACAGTTTCGAGATTCCAATAACCTCCCTCAATGCGATTCCTGTCGTTTTCATGGTTATACGCATCCCGCTTTACGAACAACCTTTTGTACCAATACGCTGTCGCATCACGGGCCTAGAAACCGGAATCACCCAATTGTAGAGTGAGAATAGGATTATTTTATTGGCAGTAGCAATGGACGTGGCTGCCTTAGTCAAGGTGAAGAGTAAAGGTTTTGCTAGGGACCACTCCCTGCTAGACATCGTTGAACCATTGCCCATTCCGGTCCTGGGTGGCAGTACCCTGTCCTGGGCATTAAAGATCTGGTTACGTTGGCCCGCCTCCTGCAGTTTTCCTACATCTAAGCCTCCTCAGCCATGGGATCGTTGGGCAAACAATAAGCACGGAATGTAAGAGCATTAATGGCAGTATATATCTACATGTACAAAGTTGGAAAAGAAAGAAAGAAAATGATTTTAAAGTCTATGAGGCTAACAATAGTCTATGGGACAGACAGTCTCACACACTGATTTCTGCAGTTCAGCCCTTTTCCTGTTTAACTTGATGATGAGCTCCCTCAATTTCTCCACTGTCTCCTAGCTGAATAAGTTATTCCAAGAGCTAGCTGTCAAGATATTTATATAGTTGTCCCTGCTGTCTTTGAAAGCTTCACACTCTAAAATGAAATGTTTTTCTGTTTTGTAGATCCACAGAGATACAATGGTGTAGGCATATTATTGCTTGATGTTTGTTGCTTGCCATTAATGCTTGGTCACTTAATAGCTCTGGTGAGGTCGTTGTCTTCACTCCCTAGTGCTTCATACCGTTGGCCTATTATAATAAATAATGATGGAATGAATTAAAACTTAAAAGTGGATAAGCTTATTTTTTTATTTTTTTTTCAAAGAGACACTTTCACTTTGATCTATTCATTTTTTTCAAAGAGACAAAGTTTCATTTTGATCTATTTAGGTAAGGGCTGAAATGAGAAATCAGTGTGTGAGATGATCTGTCCTATAGGTTATTGTTAGCCTTGTTGACCTTAAAATAATTATTTTCTTCATTTTTTTTAAATTCCAAATATGGTCAATTTTAAAATGGTTAGAATTTTCCAAAACTCTTAAGGGCAAAGTTCCCATCAATTAAGTGAAACTATAACTTCTAGCAAAATTCTTACTAGATTTGAAAACAACTTTGAACATAAAGGAGGTTGAGTTTGTCCAGTATTTATCTTACTCCAATAATAACTCATAGGTCAATCTCATACACAACTTGATGGCTATGCTATGGAAAGAGGGTAGTTACATAACAATATTATAAACACTACAAGAAACAGTGACAAAGAAAGAGTACAATCAATGAGTCTTTACAACTATGTACCCCATTTTTGCTTTAGCCAAGAATCAACAAATATTAAGAATGCAACTTTGATACTACAATATTGAAAGAGCCTTCAGTCCCAAACAATTACATTATTGTCTGCAATGGAATGTAAACCCTTTGGTGCATCCATACACCTATTCAACAAATATTTTGGTCTATCAACATATTAAGAAGATGCTTCAAGCATATAACATGCCATTCACATGTAGTATCATAGAGTGCCTTAGTCATAATTGTAACAACCCTGGTTAAATAGATGCATATGGATGATTAATTATAATTAATTTGATAATCTGACTGTCCTAATATGTTAGTTAAACATGACAAAGAAAGAGTACAATCAATGAGTCTTTACAACTATGTACCCCATTTTTGCTTTAGCCAAGAATCAACAAATATTAAGAATGCAACTTTGATACTACAATATTGAAAGAGCCTTCAGTCCCAAACAATTACATTATTGTCTGCAATGGAATGTAAACCCTTTGGTGCATCCATACACCTATTCAACAAATATTTTGGTCTATCAACATATTAAGAAGATGCTTCAAGCATATAACATGCCATTCACATGTAGTATCATAGAGTGCCTTAGTCATAATTCTCACAAACAACCCCAAGTTAAATAGGACATTTACATGGGATGATTAATTATAATTAATTTGATAATCAAACTGTCCTAATATGTTAGTTAAACAATACTTATTTCTTAAAATAACATCAACTACCACCTTGCCACAATTATTTGTCCATATCTCACAATGATTAATTAATTGATTAATTGAGTAGTGAATTAAAGGGGGTTAATAATTTAATGTATTAAAGATTTCCGTGATACGTGGGGGAAAAGAAACATTAAATATGGGGATAAGATACAAAATAAAGGGATAAGATAAGGGGATATGATAATAAATAAAGGGATAAGAAAATTAATGAAAGGAATAGTCGATGAAGGGGGAATATGAAGGGAAGAGCCTTACGGTGTAAGGCATTCTTTTGGGGGGAGGAGGAGGCATTTTGAGGAGAGGATATATTTATGTGGGAGATTTTCCATGGAGATCTTCCTGTGAGAGCTACTAGGGTTTTTAGATGAATGTAAGCAAGTAACCCCTGCCATAAGGGGTTTTGCACTCCAAATGGGATATCCCATTTGTCCCTGGGAGCTAGGAGATGGACATGTCATTCTAGTCAAGGAAAACACTGCTTTGGGCGTTGTTTGGACAGCTTCAACTTTCTCAAAGATTGGACCAACTGAGCAAACGTAGATTTTAAGCATCGAACCGGGTAATTCTATTTGTGAAATTGTTGCTAGTGGACAATATGTAATCTATTTCACGCTGTGGTTAACTTTAATTTTTTTTTTTTGTTTTAAATACCAAGGTTTCTACAATAATGAAATTAATTACGATGATGACCACCAAGTGGAATACACATAATGCTTTCAAAACTTCTGACACGTTGTTTTCCAGAAAGCTCATATTACATTATGATTAACTGTGGAAATATGCACACCAACATACAGATAATGTTGTTATGTATCTAACAATGAGTTATGTTGATATGCAATTTGTGAGTCCAAGCACTCTTTGCAAATGTAGAAATTAAGAAGGATAATACAAATTGTCGTGCCACACACATGAATCAAGGCCTCCAACTTCTTGACAATGTATGTTGTTGTGAGCTAATAATTTCACATTGATCCACCGTGTGGGGACCCAAACTAAACATAAGCAGAAAGTACCACCTCAAATCTATACATGGCGAAGAAACAAATCCACTAAAATGGGTAATGTGATCACAATGATCAACATATCCAAGGTAACCCTTGATATTGGAAACTTTAAATATCAAGGTTTAACCCTCAACAATTTCATGCATGGCCTCTTTACTATGATTGTGAACAATCACATACCTTATCCTTGAAACACTACACAAAAATGAAAGATATTGCATACATCTCACTAAGGAAAGAAAGAAAGAAGAACCGGGCCATGGTCACTTTGACACATTTGTAACCTCTTCTCGTGTCAATATACTTTTTCCTTGTATCATTTCTATAACTTTGCACTCCATTTGTGAATACATACATCATGTGGATTTCTCTTGTTTCTTACTATGCCTATCTAGTGATGCACACTCCCAACTTATTTCGTAACATTTTTAAAGCAAAGTAATATGCTCCACATTTATAAACCATAGTGCTTCATTCACATGCCCTTGTGCCAATGGTATAACAAGATTTTATGGGTTTTGGGGGGGCAATTTTGAGAATTGATTCGATCACTAAGATCATAATTCAAATTCTTGAGTTCTTGATGTAAACACTTACTACTAGGTCTTTTTGTTTTTTATTTCCTTGCTAAATGTAGCTTCTAAAAATTTATAGAGCGATATTTATAATGTGTATCTCTTGCATCCTTACATGTATACATTTTATGCTTTTCATTGAAAATTTTACCATAACAGTCATTCTTTCACATCATTATTCTTTTCACACTTAGTAGCTTTTAGCATTTCCCTTTCCTAGTTTAAGGGTATGCTAGTATATATAAATGTGTGGTGGTTAAATTCTTATCGAGTCTATGCATTACTCTCACCCCGCTATAACGTTCATTCTTTCACATCATTATTATTTTCACACTTAGTACCTTTTAGCAATCCCCTTGCTTAGTTTGAGGATATGCTAGTATATATAAACTTGTGGTGGTTAAATTCTTATCAACTTTGTGCATTCCTCTAGATGCATTTGCGGGTATGCAAGTATATAAACTTATGATGATTAAATTCTTATCAGGTCTATCTTATATATATAAACATTTGATTCATCAATAAAAATGAAATCTGTTTTTTTCACTTTAACCTGGGAGAGATACGAACCTTGCCCCTCTTCCATAAAAAAGAAGTGACATTAGCTATTGATCATAAAGTACTTTTTGTAATAGGGAGTAATTAGGCCTTGTTTATACCTTTCCCATGACATAAATGAAGTAGCATAGTGAGATGATCAACCTCAATTTCATGAAAATAGGTTGAGTACCATGGCTCAAGTTACATGTATTTAAGCTAAATACATTATTCTAATGATAAATGAAAATGCGCTACCAGGAATGCGTTCCCTTAATAGGAATGCATCTCACTTGCTTCTCACATTTACATGGTCAAGAAATTTATTGGAGGCATTTCTCCACATCCTCCTTATGAGGGAAGTGGAGGAAACACACACCATGTTTCACTTTTGTGGGGAACTTGAGGAAACACACAAAACTTTTCACTTTTGTGGAAAATTCATGATCCTCTACCCAATATAAAAACAATATTAAACATAAACAGAAAAAAAAACAATATAAATATTTTTTCCATGCTTTCATTGTTGGTTTAGTTCTATAAATCATTGTGGTTTGGATTTTTAGTTTTTTAAAGATTTTGCCACCACACAATCTCCCATCACATTTCCTAAAATTTGAGGTTTCTCCACACATGTTCCTCTTCTCAAAAACAAAACTTGGTGTAACATTACATTGATCGTACATTTCTCATTGACCCAATGGTATCAAATAATTCATTTCATAATACAAGAGCATAAATAGAGTTATGAAAAGGAGGTCCAAGGATCGATTCCACTCACTGTGCTCTCTTTCGGAACTTCGATCAGCAAAGACATTGAAACAACCGACCTGCAACACTGGTTGTGCGCTAGTTTCCCTCCTATCCACAACCCCGGAGTGTAAGAGGAGCCCACCTGCTTTCCGAAGAAGGCCGTCTTACTTCCATTACAAGAAGCAGTCACACTATTTCCCTGATTAATATGATTTTGCCTCCAATGGCAATTCTGGGCCGTTGCTGCTGCTGCTACTGCCATTGCACCCAATTTCCTGCATAATAAATGGCAACAATCTTTACATTAAATTTTCCCTTGAAGACTTGGAATGCGGAGGTGCATAACACAGGTAACACAAAGAAAAAAGTTGAAGTTTGCCATTGCCTGCAGTAGGGGCAGGAGATAATCGAATTTAGACAGAAATCGGATGGTTATCTCTGGTGCTGCAGAGGGAAATGAATGCTGAATGTAGATAGGTATGTATGTATAATGGTGGAAGGTAAATGAAAAAATAATTTACTGTGAGTGGGACATGTTGATTTTGGCTGTGTTTTATGTCGCAGAGAAAGGATGGGATATCGACTTTACCAAATCTCTGCCGCATGCGCTACTGTGGATGAGAACCGTCAATTGCCTCCAGTGGACGGGTCTAGCACGCTAAACGTGAACATTTGCTGCTCTATTCGATTTTGCATTAGACGACATTAGCCAATGGAGTCTTTCCTATAACCATACCTGAAATATGTGGTTGCGATAATTGCACATTTATGCCAACGACGTGTTGTCCTTCTCATTATCTTATATATTTTGTTTTACTATCTCGGGAAATATTTTATTTTATCTCATTATTGAGAGAAATAGAAAGAGACAAATGAATAATGTCCAGCAATGTCAAATAGCCATTATTAATATGGATTTTAGAATTTATGTATTATATTTTTAATGTGTATATCTTTCACCCATTTTTTCCATATAAATCAGTATTTAGTAATATATATTTTAAAATTTATATTTTAATTTTAATATATATAATTTCATTTTTTATCACCTTTATTTTCACGAGGGAAAAGTAAATGTATATTGTTAGAACCCATGGTTTTTATGAAAATTTGTTTTGTCAAACGACATGAAAGGGAGCCTATTATAATTATAATGGGATTTGATTGAGATGGAATATCAATCAATTAAGTACTTTGGATGCATGGGAGTTGATTTTATCCGCTTTGATCACTTAGATACATATTAGGTGGATGTTTATGTACTATAGTCCTAAAAATTTAATTTTCAATTATTTACCTTAATATATAGATAATTTTATAGATGCTAAAGTGCTAAGCGTTGTATATTGACACCACCACTTCTCTTAAATTCTTTGTTGTTTACTTTTACTGCATTTACTATTTTAACATGATACATTTATAAGAGAAGGTGCATATTATATAGTAAAAAGAGATCTGGCTTTCCTAATCTTTCCTTTCCTGGTATATGGTTTTCTTAATCTTTCCCCATATACCCATAGTCAAGTTCAATACTCTTGTAGTGTTATCTTTTTCTCCTCATCTTTCTCTGGCCCTTGTTCCAATCAAATCATGATATACTTACCTACCTCTTTTTTAAATTACTTTAGTTGTTCTTATATTGAAGGTCTTCTTTCCCTAACTAATTAAATCACTCTATAGACATTAACATCAAAAACAAAATTTGGGGGTCATAGGGGTTGGTGGGGGGGTCATCATAGACTCCGAGAAAAATTAGATAGCCTCTTTTGCATGGGTGTTGGGAATTGTGTCAAATAATGAAGTGGAAACACTAGCAACTTAGCAAGGTCTCATCACACTAAGCTCCTTCACTCAAGCAACAATTTATGTTCTATGGGAATCTCCAATTATAATCAAAGCACTGAATAGTCATAATGTCATATCCACTCCCTCCATCTCTCACATCATCTAGAGCACTAAACTCCTCCTTAAGAAATTCCATGAAGCAACCCTCTTCCATTTCCTCCAGGATAACAATTATGATGCAAATGAAAAGATAAATTAATAAGCCTCTCTTAGTGAAGGAATTCTTACTACAAACGCAAACAGGGTAGCCCACCACACCTATACCTTGCATCTAGGACAAAATACACTAGAAAATTCAATATATTTCAAGGGGAGGGGTCCTCCCCAGCCTACTCCAGTCACCTCATATTGTTGAAGGAGGGGGGAAGCATTACTCCACACATGCATGTGAGCTCCATGCGTGCATGTGAATGCAAACGGTTGAAAGGGGGGCTAGCAGTGCATCCTCACCATTTTGAGGTGACAAAATCCTCTCCCAAAATCCCACCCTACTCTCCTTATAACTCTCCAGAGTTTTCTTTGTTGACACCTTGTCTGTGCATTTTGGCATGGCCTCCACTCACTCGAGGTGCCTCTATTTCCTAGTTAAAGGAATCTAATCCCTTCATGCTAGGGTAAGGAAATGTGAAATCTAATTAGAGGATGGTCAGGAGGCAACATTTGATGCTAGCTTCGCCATCATCGGCTACAAAGTAACATTGAATGTATTAGAATCTAAGGATGGAGATGTGCCTTTTCTGCCTCATAGGGATATACAATGTCACCTCTGATAACTTCAAGCTCGGGAGACTAGCACTCACTTGGACCTCTCAACCCTCCAACATTTGGTAACAAGGCACACCATAGCATTCAAGGTGGCCCTCCAAGATATTTAAGACCTAAAGACTTGGTTAGGCTTTCCTCTACAAGCTTTCCCAAAAGAAAATGGACCCTTGCAATGTCAAATGATACAACCTCAACTATTCTAGATGCATTGAAACTAATAGCAAACTCTTACCCATAACCTTAATTCTTTGGTTTTAGATTATTTATATGTTTTTTAATTTTATGTTCATATTGGGATAGTTCTATAGATAGTACACCTATTGAAATTTGAGCAAGCACTCTTCATTTGTAATGTTAATGTGCATTCTATTGGGACTTTTGAAAGTATTGTATGGCAATTAACTCTAAATAACCATTTTTTACTTTGTTGAATGGATCTAGATTATGGTCTTTTGGTACAAAATAGTTATCATTTATGTTTTTAAAATGACATCAAAATGAAATTACACCTACCGTCATGTTGAAAATTTGTACAACAAAATGTCCAACTAGTGTGCATTTAATTTGTGTTTTCTTTCTAATATAGTAAGAGGTTGAATGTTTGCATTATTGGGATGCTATACCATCTCAAAAATCCCTGTGTGTGTGTGTGTGTGCACGCGCATGCTTGTGCATGCATTTATTGAATAGTAAAGCATTGAGCTATGTAGTTTATTTGTGTGTATTTTCTTCTAACTTCATCTAGTTGTTGTTGCAATTTTTTCTAGTTTTTTAACACGGTGTCAGAGCTCGTATGAGCCTAAATTCTCTCACGAGAGGTTAGTGTGTTGGTTTTTTGAAGTTCTACTAGGGTTTATGTGATTTATGCATGCATGGATTCCTTGTCTATCGATATTGCCATTACCCCTTAGCTCGACAATGTAGGTTTCCTATGATGTCCTTATGTAGTCATTTCTACCAATCATGAGGTATCCTATTGAAATTTGAGCAAGCACTCTTCATTTGTAATGTTAATGTGCATTCTATTGGGACTTTTGAAAGTATTGTTTGGTAATTAACTCTAAATAACCATTTTTTACTTTGTTGAATGGATCTAGATTATGGTTTTTTGGTACAAAATAGTAGTCATCTATGTTTTTAAAATGACATCAAAATGAAATTACACCTATCGTCATGTTGAAAATTTGTACAATAAAATCTCCAACCAATATGCATGTGTTTTCTTTCTAAATATAGTAAGAGGTTGAATGTTTGCATTATTGGGATGCCAAACCATTTCAAAAATCCCTATGTGTGTGTGCGCACTCAAGCGCATGTGTGTGTGTATTCTTGTGCGTGCATTTGTTGAATAATAAAGCATTGAGCTATGTAGTTTATTTGTGTGTATTTTCTTCTAACTTCATCTAGTTGTTGTTGTTGTTGCAATTTTTTCTAGTTTTTTAACACGATGTCAGAGCTCGTATGATCCTAAATTCTCTCATGAGAGATGTCTATGATCATGGGAGTTATATGGAGCACAATTCTTTGTAGATAGAGTGGCTTTTATTTTTATTTGCAAGAGTTTTGTTTTATTGTTTGATGAGTGAAATATATGCAAGGAATGAAGCATGTTGATGAAGTATTCTTATGTAGATAAGTTGGCAACATTATTTTGGTGCAATGTTGGAAAACTTTATTGATCTCTTAGGTAGGATTTTTGTCACTTGGGTGCATAATCTACATGTTCTCATGTTGCTCAAGCATGATGGTATGATTTAGATGAGTTGTATGTTCTTTTGGTTATTTGATATTTTTTTGTTGATAACAAAATTGTAGTTACAATGGAAATATGGAAGTGATGAGTAGTTTTTCAAGTGATATGGAGGGAATAACATGGAGGGAATAATGAAAAGGTGAGTGACAAGAGTTAGTGATACACATTTGGAAAGGTCACTTTGGTCTACCTCAAGTATCAAGAACCATTTTGGACGCCTTAAGGTTATGCAGATCAATCCATAAATATGTGCTTCCATATATGAAAGAGATGGCGAACTTATTGCAAAGTACTTGTAGAGATTTTAATTAGAGAAATAAATGAATGTAGATGAACATCAATCATGTTGGAAGTTCTCAATAATCATAATAAAAATTTTCACCATTAATTAATTACATTAACAATATAAAAAAAAAAGATTAAATTTATAGTTAATTTGATATTTTTTTCTTAAAAAAAAATAAATGGTCAAATAAAATGTTAACTATTAAAAAAAACATCCTTACAAAATATATGCTTATATTTCTTAATTTTTCCCTTATACAACCATGTCTTGTATTAATCTTATGTGCTTGGCATCTTGTATGAATATTCTATATGAAAAGTATATGACATATATAATTGTATTTGGTTCACATTTCTATAACTTCCATTACAAAAATGGTCCCCCTTTAAGAATGACACTCTTTGTTTAATTTCACACACACACACATATATATATATTATTATTAATTTATGATTGTTATTTATATAATATGGTAAAAATTGTTTGAATGAAATGACAAAATTCTAAGTTGAAATTGTATTTCATTTAATATTTTTATTTTTTACTTATACCCAATGCATGCAATAATTAAAAAAAAATGATGTTAATGTCTTCTATTTTTGCAACAAACCCTTACTATACATCCTTAACATTCTACTACTTGAAATGTGTAAACATTCATGCAAGTTAAATAATCAATTGCATATCATTATTCTCAATACAACACACTAATGTGTATATAACAAGATAATTGTATAAGAAATTAAGAAAACTAATGTGTATATAACAAAGATATTCTTACAATAAATTAAGTAGTCGATTTAAAGGAAGTGTAATTAAAAGTTCAAATGATGATTTTTAAGATCTGTGTGTTGATTTTTTGAAGTTCTACTAGGGTTTATGTGATTTATGCATGCATGCATTCCTTGTCTATCAATATTGCCATTACTCCTTAGCTCGACAATGTAGGTATCCTATGATGTCCTTATGTAGTCATTTCTACCAATCATGAGGTCAACAAGGTGCCTCTTAATGGGATCCCTAGGCCCAAGGATGGGTAATTTAATCCAACAAATTTCATTGGCATCCATAGCAATACTACATTTGTTAATTATAGCATGGTTCCATCGAAGCTCTTGTCAAATTTTTATGCACTAATTTCAAATCTAAAAATTTCTTCCAAGTGACCCAAATAGTAAACCCTAGGACTGTTATCACTAAATAATTTTACACTGAAATTATGACAGAAAATTATAGCAGCAGAAACATAAAGATCATAGAGAAATTATCCATGCACATGAGACACAGTAAATTTGTTCTRTAAACTGTCAAATTCAAAATTTCCTGAGGGAAAAATCAGCCCTCCTAGCAGTAAAAAAAACACCAAATCTGAGGACCAAAYGAATCCTCTCAAAACCAGAAAATATCAACAAAATACCTGGGAAAATTCCCAACTTAAAAATATGTTGCATATCACATGTGCACCTTGCTGATGTCATCATGTACAGACCTGCTAACCTTCCCAAAAACTCACACATGTGAACMTAAAACCCTCCACACATGCGGTTGTATCCTTCTGGTCACACATGTGACTGTACAAACAATTCCATACCACACGTGTGGTTGTACACACATGTTTTTCTCACATGTGTGGTTGTAACTACTCTTCACATGTGTGGTTTCTCTCACACGTGCGATTGTACCTTCCCTTCACACATGCAATTGTACCTGCCCTTCACACGTGCAACCTTGTTGCTTCCTTCTCCTCACACGTGCGAGATCACATGTGAGGCCTTGCTTGGCTGAAAATAGAAACAAAATACCCTTGCTGAAATTTCCAAGCTCCTAGCACAAGTGCTCACTCACTTATGCTAACTCCATAATAACACAATGAGATGTCACAATCTCTCCTCTCCTTTTTATAGAAGTCTAATGTGATTTTAGAATCCCTTAGATTACTCTAAGGAGCCCTCCATTCAGCTCAATATTAAATTAGAATATTTTATTCCTCCTTGTGGGTGTGAAGCCCCAACACAAGCCCACAAATCTCATCACCAAACCCATGAATCCCCAACACAAATCCAAGGGCATTTTCACTGAAACAAAAGTGTAATCTGGTGCCAACGAAGATTCCCACATGCTTGAAACCATGGCTACTTGTGGGAATACCTCCCAAAGCTACAAAAAACATCAACACTCCCTCTTAACGAGGGAGGTATTCCATCCTCCATCGTTTAGAAATATCTTTGTCTCCCATATTGGAAGTAGATCTACCTCCTATACTAGATATGATACCCTAAGTGCACTCCAATCCTCCTTATTGGATGCTCCCTCTGTCAGAGAGACAAACCCTACTGTATGGCACGATCTCTCATTGGAAGACACATTGCTCCTAGAATCCTCCTGCTTCTAAGCCTCTTGCTTGGTTTCCTCAACCCATGACACCTTCCTGTCAATCTTAGAAGATGTCACTCTCCCATCTGAACCTGAAGGTAGACTCCCTCTAAATGGTTGACTCTCCCCTTGATCCCACTAACTCCCTGTGAATGATTGACTCTCCCTTTCATCCCACTAAGTCCCTCTGAGATCATACTCCCTATTCATTTGTTGACACCCTATGAAGTCGTGCTCCCTCTAAGTCTGTACAACATCTGGAGCTATATGCTCCCTAACATTTGTCACTTTGTTATTGTTGTCCATGGATCACATAGGATGGACCTTAAACCTATACATATTTCTCTCTCTGAATCCAAGAACCATTGCTGATCTGAATCTAGATACTCTGGGCACAAATAACATTTGTCCATCCTAAAACAATACACGATATCCCTTATTCTCAATCTATGAGACTGAGAGCACACTCCTCCTGAGTTCTAGCACCCATAGAACATTAGTCACCCTCAACACATCTCATGGATCCAACTGGAACCGTACTTTCCTAGTTCCTAGCACTACATGTCTAGTCCCCATACCAAGTTCCACACACATATTTGAGTCAATATATGTGAAACTCTCAAATAAATTTCGTGCTCGTGTCATATGACATGAGGATCCATTATCCACCAACCAAGTCTGATCACCAGAGATTGTACCTGAAAGAGAGGAGACCAATAAGAACTCCCTCTGAAGCCTATTTTCAACCTCATCAACCTTTATTGTTGATGCTTGGGATTCCTTCCCCTTCTCCTTTGTTGTGGACATTGTGAAGCATAATGACCATACTCATGACAAGAAAAACATTTGACCTTGCTAAATTCCTTCTTCCTCCTCAGCTCTGGAGATAACTCTCTATCTAAAGAACCACCTATTCTGCCCTTCCTGGTGTGAGAAACCATAGCTTGGTTCTCATCACTATTGCCTTTCTTCTTTCCATTCCTGGACTCTAACTGAGCCTCCTCTTAGATGCAATTTGTCCATAGTTTGTCATATCCTGACAACTTCTCTCGTGCACATATCCTCTGCAAAAATGGTTCCTGTTATCGCACGGTTTGTAGGTAAGGTCTAAAGAGCTTGAGTCAGGGCTTGAAACCGGCGTAACAGGAGCTTCCCCACCCACTGTCACCTCGATGGGGGGCTCTTTCTATTTAGGAGGGCTAGTTCCAAGGGAGACGTCCCTA